>JPFL01000150.1:0-132043 GCA_000733385.1 Paramecium biaurelia | reverse complement strand
ATAGTCAGCAATAATGATTCTACTTTAACTTTAGAGCTCTCCCCAAATAATATCAATATCAACAACATCTTGATGAAGCTAAGATAATGATAATAAAATACTTTTTCTTTGAAATCTCTCAAAACCTTATGAACAGCCTTTAATTAATCTCTTGTAATATTTTATGAATGAGCCTATTATAAGAATAAATGAAATTCAGCCTCCTTTTCTTTAGGATCATCCTACTTTTATTTTTCTTATCACTCTTAACAATAAGTTAATTTTCTTGTTCTTCCTATTTAGGTTATTCAGATTCAATTTTTTATCTTCCAGCAGATAATGGCTACTCACTTTTAAGTTTTTATAGACTAGACTTTCTACCACTTACTTTCTTATTTTCTTCAACTTCTTCCTCTTAATCCATTTGCAATGATATTAACATTAATTTAGCTCCAACTTTAACATCTTATTTTGTGACCACATTTGTTAATCTTAATTTAGCATGAGCAGAAGCCAATCTAATTAATGATTCTAAAGATCTGATAGTGATAGGTTGAGTTCTTATTTATTTTTCTAATAAATCATTTTATCTCATTTTTAGTCCATTACCTAGTAACTTCTTCTGCAGCTTCATCATCTAAAATCACATTTGCATAATTCTCTTTGGCATACATAATATATTTCTTAAGGAATGATTATAGTTAAAAGGTCTTTTTGATCATGAGAATGATACACAGCAGATTATTAAACAAAAGGTGAAATTTCTTATTTGATGCTCATCTAAGCCATAGGTTAAATGATATCTCCAATATTTTCTTCTTCATCATATTATCCTTTATATCTGTGATTTTTTGTAACTCATTCAGCAACTTTTCTATCAATATCTTTCTTCTTTTCATCCAATATAATAAACAATAAATCAAATCTACTCAATAAAGAATCTGGTAAACCAATATTCTTAGTAGGTGCCATATCTAATTAATATTCACCATAAAGAGGATTGGCAGCAGCTAAAACAGAGCATCTTGCATTTAAGGAACAATGTATTCCTGCCTTTGCAATAGTAACTGTTTATTATTCCATTACTTCATGGATTGCTACTCTATCTATTTCATTCATCTTATCAAATTCATCTATCAAAATAATTCCACCATCTGCTAAAACCATAGCACCTGCCTCTAAACTATTCTCTCCTGTTTCATTGTCTCTTTTAACAGCAGCTGTCAAACCAACACTTGATGTTCCTCTACCTGTTGTAGTAACTACTAAAGGAGCAGTTCCCATAACATATCTAAGTAATTAGGATTTAGCAGTTGATGGATCTCCTATCAAAAGAACATTAATATCTCCTCTTAAATGAGTTCCTGTCTCTAAATTCTTTTCTGTTCCTCCTAACAATTGCAACAAAATCGACTACTTAACAATTCCATGTCCAAATATAGATGGAGCTATAGATTTTGACATATATTCCAAAAGATCTTACAATAGTATAATTAAATACTTGGCTTTTTAGAGATTTCTTTGATGTGTCTAATATCTACGTCTGATATCTTGGTTTCTTATACAGCATTCATTACTTTAATATTCTATGCTATTAGAGTAGTTCTGAATGTACCATTTGCCTTTGTCGTTGAATTTGGAATACACTTATATACACCAGTAATCTATTATTATTTTATATTAAATACTTCAACTCTATCGCCTGGTTTCACTCTATCAACTAAATCCTAATCTAATATTACTTCCACTGATCTTGGTAACATTCCTGTTGGAGTTCTCTCTGGTAATTCTTAAACCACTAATGTCTACATATCATTAAGATCACTTAATCCAAATTCAAAAATCATTGGGTTACCTTCTTCATCCTTCTTTTATACTACTCTAACTTATCTTGATGAAGTTCTAGCACTTGGATCCATATTATTAAAGTATTCAACCTATTTAAATTAGTTTTTCTTCTCAATAAAGTGAACAGATTTCTATAGTTTTAATAAAACCAAGGACATCTTAGTTACTATAGCTTATGTGCAAACTAATTAATTTATTTATGCGGCTCCCAAACCTCTTGGGGTCACGTAATTCTTTCCTAATTTACCTTCAAAATAGATTTTATATGTTTTATCTGTCTATACTCCCTTTTTATTATCATCCTCCTATTGATCTTGCAATTATTTGCATATTTAACTCAATTTCTGTTAAAAAACCCTAATAAAATCTGTTGGATTTCTAATCAAGTCATCCACTCTAAAATATACATAAATATAATATATTTACAAATTTGGGTATTGTTATCTCGATTCTTATCTCAAAAGATCTAAATTTATTGGAAATCTAATTTTGTTTTGTTATCTCATGGCTTCAATTTGTGCAATGTCTATGTTACTGAGAAATCTTTCTAGAAAGTCTCTATAAACTAAATCCTGTTATGGGGCATCTTATGGGTTCATTTGGTTTAATTTATTTTATTATTAACAAAACTTTATGTACCAACTTTGCCACAATTTATACTTTTGGCGCAAAAAACAAATTATTATAGATTTTCTGAATTAATTCTTATTTGGTATTTGTGACTTGAACTTTATTGATTATAAGTTTGAAAGAAAGAAAGTAGTGTCAAAATATTTATAAGATGCATATCAGATAAAATATATAAAGAATACTTAAAATAAATATATTTTAAATAACAATTCAGATTTCAAGTTAAATTTGACACACTCATGTTTAAATAAATGTGTATTAATAGTATTTTATAAGATTCTTGTAATTAATATTCTTAATGTGTAATTAGTGAATATATGAGTTTAACATGATTTTTAACAACAATTTGTATAGTATTATGTGATAAACAGTAAGGAGGTATGTAATTGGATGATTTTGATTATGTAAATTTTTTAAAGGTAATTTGAATAATAGGACAGAAATATTTAATAAAAAAATTAATAATGTTTATAAGTTCATGTTATTATTTAAGTCATTTGACTTATATATTTGTATAATGGTATTCATCATAGTTAATAAAGATACTTGATATCCATATTTAATAATTGTGTTATTTTAATATTAAAAAAAATATTAAATTTAATGAGCTTCCCCTAACATATTCAAAGCACATCACTTAGTTTTTTTGATTCAAGTTTATTAATTGGGAATTTGGATTGGTTATATTTGTTATCAATGAAAGAGACAGATGGATTATCAGATAAGTCTTTAACTAAGGGTGAAGATGTTTCTGGGTTTGATGCTTTTCTAGAGCAAGTAGACTTTACGAGATCAGCATATATTAAATTAAGGTAGTGAATTATTTTAATTAGAGTAGATAGGATTATTTTAATTTAATATAGTATTCATCTAGACATTTAACAGAGAGTCTTTTGAACTCTAAGAATGAATACTTTAGTAGGGCTAGTATGATGTTGAATAAGATCAATAAGTGTAAAATAGAGAGACCAATTGTAATGGCATAATGTAAGAAGAAGAATTAGTAATTTTAGATCATGAGTGTTCTTATGAAGTGTTTAAATAATGTTAAGGAGTAATAAGTTGTTCTGCATTATAATCAAATCCAACAAGATGGCCTTGGGGATTAGAAGATTTTCATAAATCATTATGTAAATAAGAACTGCTGTCTCTCTTTTATGAACCAGATTACTCTAGACAGAGTATTGATAAGAATTTACAAAGATTAGTATAAGAGATTGATCATAAATAATTGTCAAAGATATTATTAGATTATGCATTAAGAGTAGGAACGTTTAAATAGATGTTGAGTCTTTGTGATTTAAATATAAGAGAAATAATAAAATTACCAAGATTATAATAAAAGAGTAGACATCTACATTATATGAGATCATTATGTGATTAAGGAGGATTTACTATTACATAGTTATAGTAATTCACTAAATTAAATTATCATTAAATGACAATGACATCCTCTTAATGTTACTTGTACATATTAGTAAGTTCTCCAGTTGGTGGGATGTATAAAGTTGGAACAGGAGAAGGTGGAACTATTGCTGGTAAGATATATCTATATTAACCAATAAAAAAATAAGATGATGTTTAATGGGTATTCTTATAGAATAAATTATATTTGAAATAGTAAAATGGTACATTGGATATCATATGTCCTGAAACATTTTAAAATTTAAGTTAAATGACATTACATTGTCCAGAATTATTTTAACATCCTTAAATGTAAGCAATAAATAAAAATTATCCATTAATTACAGATGGTGAAAAATTATTCATTATTGGAAGAAAATTAAATATTACTAAAGTAGAAGGAGTTCCAACCAAAGCTATTAAAGAATCTACAACTTCCAATTCTAGATCATAAAAGAAGAAAGAGGCTGAACATCAACCAGCTGATAATACAATTAAAATTATGGATTTCATTCTTTTTGAATTTGATTTAAATAAACCAACAGGAAATGTATAAAATGAAGAAGAATCTGATAAAAAATTATTGGCTGAATTATATGAGTCATTTTAAGGATATTTCAGTAAGGCAGAGATAAGCAAAGCATTGAATTTAAATAAAAATGATATGTAAAATGCTGCTCAATGGTTAGTTGAAGAAGGAGAAAAAGAAAGAAATAAAACAACCGTTTCTGTATCAAAATAAACATTATTATGTTAAGCTGAAATCACTACTGATATCTCAGCAAAATAAGTAAAGAGTAGTGCTGATATTGGATGTAAAGAGGGTTCCATCTTATAACCATAAATTATTAGTAATATTATTTGGACAATGGATAAAAAATATTTAACTGCTTATTTTGAATTTGGAATTAAAATATTTTCTAAAGATCCCTTAGATGAAAAAGAACTTGATTAAGCTAAAGATGAATTCAATTTAAAAGATCATTACTCAACTAAAAAACCATCAGCAACTTCAAATCTATCACTTAAAGGTACTTATATTACAACAGTTAATAAATATCTTAATGAATTCTACTAGAATCCTAATTATATTGTTTCTTATGAACATAATACTAAAAGGTTTTATGTAATGCATATTTAATGGAATTCTACAGATTTATAATTTCCTGCCTTAGTTACTATAGGATCTGATTTTGTTCATAGACCTTTAAATCTAAATTTGAGTCCAGCAACTACCTTTGATGAAGAAATAGTTAATTTCCTACTTTAATAATAAGAATAAAGATATGATTAAGAATGGAGATTAAATGATTGGTATGTTGCATATTAAATAATGCTCAAGAATCTAAGAAGTATTTCTGAACATTTCTCAGAAGAGGAGGTTAAGAAATTATAAAATGAAAAATCCAAATATAGTTACAGATTAAATAAATTACTTAATTCAATTCATAGTTTAAGAACAGAAGTTGAGATTAAAAAAGTTTATGCCTTTTGTGTAGAAGGTAACTTTGAAGAATTAAAATAGCTTTGGTCATTATTCAAGAAATTTCATAAAATTCAATATCTATAATTATTACAATATTGGGTTTAATATAGTGAAATATCAATCTTGTTGAATGTTGGAGTATATGATATATTAAAAGAGATAGGAGAATATCTTATATAAAATTGGTAAAGTGATTTTCATAGAAATATCTTTATTAAAGGTTGGACTCTGTTTATGTGTTCAAATTCACTTTAATTATAGTATCTTAGATTAGGAGATAATCAATTATTACAATAAATTATGTCTACTTATTCAAGTTTATAACCAGAAACAGAATCTGCAATATTAAAATTAATATCAAAAAATGCTAATTTAGATGGAGATTTCAAATCATGTATACATAAAAAAGGAACATAACATTTTTTGATTGAACCATTGCCAAGATTATTAATTTAAGATATTTAGTGTGCAAAATTATTTAAAAATGTTTATCAAAATGGATATTTTATAGATTGTGACATTTCATAAATAAATTAATAATTTTGGATATTAGCAAAAGAATGGGCAACCTAATGTGATTTAATTAAATGGCAATTCTTAAACATGTTATTTAATATGGCATTTAATGATAATAATGAATGGGAAGTTTAATATAAATTAACATTCAATATATTATAAGTATTTGAATTGGGAATAGCTAATAAAGAAGTCAAAGAATTAATAATCAAACATAATTTTCTAACTAATTTCTTACTTTAATTATTTTTATCACCTGTACTCTAATGTCCCATTGATTGTAGTCTTTTGTCAATATTGATGTAGATTAATCAAAACATTGAAATACCTACAATTCCATCTCGAAGTCAAGGAATAGATCCTATAGGATATAAAGTGTTTGAAACAAGTCATCCATATGAAAGATAGAAAGTTTAGACTTTTGAAGATACTTACTTTCCTGGTGCATTAGCTTTGGCTGTGGAATTTGATCCAAGATGTTCTAGTGATTAAGCCCATGATTTCTTAACAATTAATTCTTGGTATTCTCCTCATAGTGGACCTTATGGACAATAAACAAAATTAAAGGATCCTATGGGAGTATCATATAGAATTTCAGGTAAATTAAGTACTAAAAGACCTATTTTGATGCTTGGTAATGTGATTCAAGCTGATTTTAGTCCTAGTGGATAAGTTAGAAATGAACATTCACTTAATAGATGGGGATTCAAAATTACTATTCGTCCAGTTTATGGAGATACTTATCATGTAAGTAATGTTTTACATATGGTAATTTTGGAGAATATTTAATCTTTATTGGGTTTTAATGAAAATAGAACATAATATGAAGAAAATAATTAGAATCTCTTAAAATGGAATATATTAAAAAATGGAAGAGCTGGATTTCAATATGACAAACATCTTATTAAAGTATTAGGGTAATTATCAATTTCTAGTATGTCTTATGATGATGCTACACTTTTACATGAAAATGCAGGAGCAAATTCTCAATTAAAAAATAAATATTAATAATTGAAAGGAGATCTTATTAAAATTAATTACAAAGTTAGAGATATTCAAAAACTGAATATTGATCTTCTTCAATTATCTTAATAATAAAATAAATATCTTTCATAAATCTTAGATAAAAAAGGAGAATTCTATAAAGTTATTTCTGACATTGTGAGTTAATTTACAGATTCAATTCAATATAGAACTGCTAAATAAAAATCTGCTATGAAAGCACATATTGAAGAATTCAAATAAATTGAGATGCTTGTTATATTAGTAACTTTATATCATAGTGGATTATTGGATGAAATCAATCTATTGAATTTAGAACATCACATAGAAATGTTACAAGAAGCTAGAAATGATGTTATTAATTATATGCTTAAAGAAGTGGAAACTATGATTGAATACTAATAAAATTATGAAGGAATGTCATTATAAGCAACAGAAATGATGGAATAATAGAAATTAAAATAAATAAATGAGAAAATTGAAAATACTCTTTGGGATATGCTTTAAAAAAGATTAGAAGGTAATAGTGAAATGATTTATAAAATATGCACTTAATAAAATTTACCTATTATTGAAAACAATCCTAATTTATCGTTAAGATAAATATATAATAATATTTTAGGAAAAATCAGAGAATCTAAATTAGATCTAGTTAATCCATATTAACATATAGTTTAAGTTATCAAAAAAAGAATTTTAATTCTATTCAATATTAGTAATGTATAATTGGTAGGTTAATAATAGATGATTTAAATTAAATCCTAGTAATCTATTGATTCTGGAAGTGTTAAAAAGTTGAAACCTCTTGGTATTGAGAGATCAATATCTCATTAGATAGATGATAAAAATATTGACAGTTAGAAATTATTAAAATTTAGATAATGGTTAGATAGTTATTAAAAATGGAAAGTTCTTCATAATGTAAATTTAAATCAAATCTCTGCTGAATCCTTAGATATTCCTCCTGTTAAATCAGTCATATTATTTTTATAATAGAATGTTGATGAATCGTTGATATAGGTTATGGACTTACATAATAGAAGATGTATAAGAAGAATTGCTTCTCTTAAATTTCTGAATGAATTTTAAGGTTAAAGTGGAGGTATCTTATGTTAAGATGTTATGAATTATAAAATTGAATTTGCCAGTTCAAATATCAAAGAAATACTTTTGTAAGAAGTAGTAAAAAGATTAAATTATTTAATGTAATCAATTAAAAATGATTATGCTACATATTTAAATTAAGCAATTACACAACAAATAGATGGAACATTATTTGAATAATTAAAAGTAATATGTATGACTCTATGTGAAATTAATCAATTATTTTAAGTAGATAATAATATCCTATGGAAAAGTAGAGAACATGATTATAATCCTCACTTTAATCCTATATTTAAATAATTCTTAAATAACATTATCATAACAGGATTATTAAGTTTGGCATTTGTAAATTTAGATCAATAATATTAATCTGTTGCTATTTTGAGTTCAAATATATTAAATAATGTTAAAGAAACATTGTATATAATAACTGATAATTTGATGACTGATGATATTCTCTAATAATTAATATAAATTTTGTCATAAGAATTGGGAATATCTTTATAGGGTGATGAAATTAATTGTAGATTATTAACCAAATTATATGATTTAATAGGAGTAAAGAGAGTGAATTTCTTGCTTACTAATATTTTGGATTGTTTGATAATTCATTAAAATTTAGATATTCCATAATCCTTAGTAAAATTGATTTTCTTTATTTTACACCATACTAATACTCCATCAACAATGAGATTAGCAATTAGAATTTCAAAGTACTTTAACTGTATTAATCTTAATAAGATCAAATATACTCCAAAATATTTGTGGATTTATTTTGAGAATTACAATTAATAATAAATTAGAGTCTTATAAGAAAATAAGGAGTTATGTTTTAGTGAGGAATTAATAGAAAGAGTAGGTCATATGGTATGTTAAGATGAAGATACTGATAATTCTAATATTAATAAGATATTATAAAATGAATTAGCGAATGTTTAAAAAAAGATAATTAATTCATCAAATACCAATGGTGATTAGAATATTAATCAATAATATAGAGTGATATTACATTTGTGTTAGGAGGAAGAAATATCAATTTTATTGAAAATATTATATTGGTGGGAGGAATTGTATCCAAGTTTGAAATTAAAGTTACCTCAAACATACTAAGAATATTTAGATATGAAAGAGAAAGAGAAAAAGAGAGAAGAATAAAAGACTTAATAATAAGAAGTAATTGCATAGTAAACAGAATTTCAATCATAAAGATAATAATAATAATAGTAATATAAATTATTAGAGAGAGTCTTAATGACTTAACCAGATATCTAATAAAAAGATTATCTATTGGGATGGGGATTTAATTATAGTAATTTGTATAGTGATATGAAGAATGGACCATCAGATAATAAAAAACATTCATCTGGTAGAGTGAAAAAGTAGATAAAGAAGTATTGGAGACCTTTGAATTTCTAAGAATTAGAAAGATTGTATGAAGAATTATATAAATAAAATGAAGATATCAAATAATTTCCAGATGAATAAGCATTTTTGAGATAAAGAAATTTTATAACAAGAATACATTCTCATATAAAGGAAATAAAGAATTATGGAAGTTTATTAACAGTTTATGGTTGTATCCCATTCAGTGAAATATTTACTTATTAAAAGGCATAGGTTCTAATAGAACTAATATAATCTGCATTGAATGGAACATTACCAAATATACCTATGAATGATTTATCTGAAGAATTCAAAAATAAAGTTGATCCAAATAAATACATTCTTATGGGAGCAATCAAAGAAGTAGCGCCTCCAAAGGGTAAATAATAACCATCAAAAGTACCTACTCAAATTCCACCACAACCAACTAGTGGTAAATCATAAATGACTGTTAGTGTTTGTGATGTTTATACTTTCTAATCTTATGAATTTAGAATGGACTATATTACTTTACTACCTTATGGGAATACAAGTGTCAACTTTTATAATGAAATCAATAGAAGTTCATCCTTTACATAATAATTAGTAAATGGATAAATAGTTGGCCAATTGATTTATGAACTTAGTCAATTATTATGTCATTAATAGATTGACACTAATAAGCAAAGTAAGTATTACAAATTGGGATATACTACTATTTTATCATAACAATTAATATAGATTGCTCCAGGAATTCCAGTATAAATTAAAAAACATAAATCATATGATAAATAATATGTTGTATCTGGAGGAGATTATTGTGGATAGAAAGAACTTAGAATACTTTCTAATAACGATGATAATCTTAATTTACAAGTGGTTAAATTAGATGAAATTGAATTAATATAATAAGATATCCCTTAATAGATAACACAAGAATAGATGTTAGAATTGATAAATAAAGAGGATGATAAATTCATCTTGAGAAATCTCTTCATTATGGCAAGTAAATTGGAATGGAAGGGATACAATGTAGAATAAATTATAAATAAAATATTAAATTTGGCTACTCTTTATTAAGGAGACAATAAATTCAATCAAGCATGGGAACGATTAATAGATAGTAGATTATCACCTAATTACTTCTTCCCTATAGAAATCTCTAAGTCTATTTAATTCTTATAATAACCATAATAAATTGAATAAGAAGATTATAAGATTGAGGCTTTTGTGGAAAATGTAGATAATACTATTATAATTGGTAGCACATATATGTAATCATTGCCTGAGGCTTGCATTGTCTCAAATGAATTGAAATTAGTTCAATATTGGGAGAAGAATATATTACCTAAAATATATGATTATGTTAAAGGTTCATTGAGACCATATGAGATAGAAGATTTCTTTGAATAAATTCGTTAATAATTGAGAAAAGGAGAATAACATAAAGCTTTAGAAATAGCTTATATTGTATGTGATTAGAGAATGCCAAATGGTGTTATTATACCAGAGTCTAATCACGACTGGACTACATTAACAATAGAAGAAGTTTAAGCTGGATAATATGTGCTATGTAGACTCATCGATAAAACATCAGAATAGTTATACTCAAAAGAATATTTACATTATAAGAAATAAGGCCAAACATTCATTTGTGGACAAATCATTGGTGTTGATTAAAGATCATCTTCCATATTGATTACACATATGGATATTAATAATTCATAATTTTATGCCACTTGGTTCCCTGTTAGTGCATTGAAATAAGTTTAATTGTATATTCCTCCAAATGCTAATGCATATTAATAAGAAACTATTTTAAAAGAATATAATAGAGAATTAGACTTAGAACTCAGTAAATAAGCCAGATAATTGTATATTTTATTGAGTTAAACTATCAATGTAGATCCTATCATTTATTTATAATTGGCAATGCAATTTGAAGGATCATGCATTAATGGGTGGTTAACTGAATAATTAATTGATGAGAATACTAAAATAAATCAGAAATTAAATCAATTTTTGTAGAATCCTGAATTAATATTCAATTGGTTATCTAAGTCATTTGATTAAATTCAATAATTTGTTAATAAAAACAAATTATTATTGGATTTAGTCAAATCTCATAAGAAACCTCTAGAACTCAATTCTGATTTAGATATTGCAGGATTAGCTATTGTTTTTAAGAATGATGCAACTCTATGTACTTGTTCTGGAATCAATTTCTACAAAGATAAATTGGGTATCAATGATTTTTATACGATAAGTAGTGGAAAAGAGACAAGAGGTAGATTATCTCCAATTGTACTAAATTAAAAAAATGTTTATTGTGAATATTATTTTAATGGAGAAGCTTTACCAATCTATTAATAAAAATAGTGTGTATCCCGTTTACCTTGTGTAGTATATAAAATTCCTACTTTGTGGAATACTGTCTGTTATGTAATTGATTAAATGAGCACAATTTTTATTAAAAATAAAGATATTCCTAATATGAAGAGCATTAATAATCTTTTAGAAAAAGCATATGAATAACAACCTCATATTCTAAATCAATCTATTATAAAATTAATAATTAGAAATATTCGCAAATTGTAAACAATTTCTAATGAAACCTTAACAGATGATTTACTATCATAATTAGTTAATGATGCTGTTAAAATATATAATATATAAAAAGTAGAACCAAATGTTTTGTATTCATCTTATCTTTAAGATATTACTGAATTATTAGCAGTGGCTATTCCTAATAAAACTAAAATATAGATTCCAGATTGGTTAAATTCCTATCGATATTTGATTTAGATTGCTGAATTTATTAAATGTGGAAAACCTTTGTACAATGAATAAATTGAATAAATTAATGGAATGTTAGAATCTAATCAATGGGATCATTTAATTTATATGCAAGAATTACCTTGTGATATTTAAGATGTATTATAAGAGCAATTAGTTAGAATATTAAATCCTACTGTTGATATATTTAGAAAATAAAATTAAGCAATTATTTTGATGGATGGATTTTAATAATTAAATTTAGAGAATCTTGAAATACAATTACCTCCTGAACCTGTCTAAGAAATTGTAAAACTATGGCAATGTGAAATGTGTACTTTTGCTCAAAATGTGTGGGATTCATAATAATGTTCTATGTGTGATAATCCTGCACCTGGTAACAAAGTTCCTTATAAAGGACCTGAAGACTAATCTTAATAATAAGAATAATAAGTTTAAATTAGTATTGATGAAGAAGATGAAAAAGCTGACAGAAGAGAATAGTAATTTTATGAAGATCTAATTGAAAAGATTCAAGAAAAGATTAACAAGTATTATGCTGAAAAATAATGTGAAAAAGAATAAAAAGTAAAATAAATTACTGAATAAATTGAAGTTCAATAAAATCAATTAAAATAACTCAATAGATAATAAGAAAAAAAATAAAAATAGTAAGTATATAAATCTAGATTATAAAAATAACCATAATAATAATAATTACAATAATAAAAAGTTTAAGATTGTCAACAAATATTACAATAACTTACATCTGAATTATAAGAATTATAAAATACTAAACTTGAAAACAATTTCTAAATTTATTCTGGTAAATAAGTACTTGAAAAAGCTAAAATCTTTTTACAAGAATTCTTATCTAATAGATTAGAATATTACAAAAAATAAATTAATCCTAAATACTTAGAAGAAATTAATAATATGGATTCTATAGAAAGCTGGAAATATTTAGAATCATTAGGTTATGATCTCCATTATTAATTAATTAATAATCCAAAGTCAATATAAATTTTACCTATTTAATAAATGAAACATCTCCTTAAATTAATTGAATTCGATATTTGTAAAGAAACCAAAGCTGTAAGAACTCACAATCCAAAAAACATTAGAAATCAAATTGATGAATAGGCTATTAATTATTAAGATTTTATTAATTGTTTAACTAAATATTAAGATCTTGTAAATGCTCCTTTATTAGTGATTAGATAATCTTGGGCAATCATTAAATTATTCAATCGATACTTAGAAACTTGTGGACAATTTATTAATATGGATGTTCCTATTGGTACATCATAATAATTCTAATAAAATACAATCTTCCTGTCTATGGGCAATTATATGTAAGTCTTAAGATAAATTTGTATGACTCCTACAAAAGTAGATATAGTTTAGAGAGTTCTAAATAAAACAAGTATTAGTAGAGACTCACCTCCTAAAATAAATGTAGAACGTATTCGTTTGGCTAATCGCAATGGAAAAGCTAATCAATAAGATTATTTATTTACTCTGGCATATGAATAAATGAAAAATATACCTCCTACTCTATTAAGACCAATAAAACCATAAGGAACTGATCCATTCTTAGCATTTGAGGTCAATTTCAAAGGTGAGGATGTCTAAGGAGAAAGTGGACCATATAGATAATTTTTTGCTGATATTAGTAAGGAATTACAATCATCATAATTATTATTATATCCTTCAACTAACAATCAAGCAAAATTAGGAAATCACAAAGATAAATTTGTTTTGAATCCTAGTTCAAGATCTAATTACTATTTACATTTGTATGAATATCTGGGAATTTTGATGGCTATTGCAATAAGAACTGCTACACATTTCTCTTTAGATTTACCATCTATATTTTGGAAATAAATTGTAGGTGAGAAAATCACATTTGAAGACATTGAATAAATAGATGCTACAATGTGCAATTTAATTAATTTTATGTAAGAATGTCCTGAATCAACATTTGAAGAGAATATATTTGAAAATTGGGTTACTCTAAGAACTGATAAAAGTGTATAAGAATTAAAAGAAGTAATATTATATATTATCTTTTAGAATGGAAGTAAAATACCTGTTAAATATGAAGAAAGACTTGAGTATATTAATAAATTGATAGAAGTCAAATGTACTGAAAGTGACTTATAATGTGAAAGCTTAATCAAAGGATTAATCAAAATAATTCCTTCACCTTTATTAAATTGTATATTTCCTTTTATATCACATTCTAGGGGTATCAGCAGAAGATTTAGAATTATGGGTTTGTGGAAGACCTATTGTAGATGTGGATCTCTTAAAGAGACATACAAGATATTCTGGAGATTTAAATGAAAACAGTGATAGAATTAAATTCTTTTGGGAGGCACTTTATGAATTATCAGAATAAGAGAAATTGAGATTCATTAAATTTTGTTGGGGTTAAGAGAGACTACCAGCAAATGATGAAGAATTCGATAGAAATTAAATTAGATTTATGATAAAACCTTCAACTGTTAATACTAAATAACCTAATAAAGCCTTACCAAAAGCAGATACTTGTTTCTTTAATTTAGAATTACCAAATTATACTAGCAAAGATGTATTCAAAAATATTTAAATTTAGATTTTGAAAAAATAATTACTAACAGCCATAAATTTGGATTGTGATAGTATGAATGCAGATCCTAGAGTAAATTTAGATCCAAATGCTCGACATAGACGTAATAGAGAGGATGATGAAGATGATAGTTTATTTGAGGAAGGTGAATGGTGAAATCAATATATATATATATTATAAGTATATTAGATTATGTAGAAATTAATTTTATACAATAATATTAGATTATCAGATGTAGTATTATTTTTTTATTTATTTTTTTAATATAATTATATCTATATTTAGTGATAATTAATAATTGGATAGATGTTGCTTTTTTCAGTTTGGTGTAAAATATATTAAGAGTCTAAACATAAAAAATAATATAGAATATATAATATATAACTAATATTCAAAATTTGTTCAAGCAAGAAAATAGGCTATTACTGTATGATTCCTCTAGTTTGACGTCCGAATTTAAATCATAAATTTATTGTTCTTCTTTTACATCAATCGATTATGAGTTTTCAAATTCAATCTTTATTTTATCTGAAAATGAACCCTCTGTTTTGACATCTATAGAATCTTATTAATTTTGCTTTCTAATTAGAGCAGCTTTTCTAATTTTAGCTTTGTTTTTTCTTATAAAAGCTCTTAAAAATCCCATTTTCTTATCAGAAAATTCTTCAATTTGTCTTATCAAACTAACTTTATTGAATATTTATATGTAATCTTCTAAAGTTTTTTTTGGAATTTTAACAATCTTTGCAGCCTCTTAAAGTGTGATTCTTGAATTCTTTTTACATTCTTCCTATAAGCTTTGCTCATATATTCTTCTCCAATCTCTTACTCTTTTTAAAGCATCATTAACACTTCTTTCTTTAACTCTATTATCAGGAAAATTAGAGTAATAGTCTTAATAGTCCTTAAGCATAAAGTAATTAAAAATATTTATAATTATCTTTCAAACTTAGATTTAAATAGGCTAGATTGGTAGTTGTTTAATTCTATTTGATCAGAAAATTCGTTTTCAGATATTAATGATATTTTTGAATAGTCAACAGTACATTATGAATTGAATATTCATGATATCACAAAATTTAAAAAGTATTGTAATACTAAATTACAAAAAAATTCCAAAAAGAAATTTAAACATTCCTAATTTTTTAAATTCTTTTTAATTAACAAACATCATTTATTAAAATATATAATTTTCTTGTCATTTGATTATTTATACAATATAAATCATAGATAATATAATAGATTGAGATTAAATCAAGAGAAAATCAAATAGATAATGATGAATATCATTAAATTTAAAGCTTCTAATCTAACAGCATTTTCAAAAATTCCTTTATCATTTTTATTTTATTCTATTTCTTTCTTGTTAACTTATCCAATAATATTTAAGATTTTTTCTATGATTCTTTTAAAGGATTTCATGGAGTCTTCCTTTTTTTTGGTTAGATTGAATTACTTTAGTTTCTTTTTACAAAATTCTCATGTTCTGTAATAATTATGAAAATTTTAGTTTAAACTTAAGATAAGTCTTTTAAAGGATAAGTTACTGAGCGGAAATTTAATTTAATATGACTCCTTTATAAATAGTACCTTTAGGTTCTTAAATTCAAGCACTCAATATTTAAATCTTGTAATTCTTTATTTCATTTTTTTTTTATATTTTATATTAAATAATTAATACTATATAAAATTTAATATGCTTATATTTGTAACAAAAAAATTATTATTTATACGTCTATCTTCCATAATCATTTTAATGTTAACTTAATCAGGTTTCGATTGAGATATTTCAAAGTTTTGCCTTTTAATTTAACTATTAATAGCTGTTATTCCATAATTCATCATATCCTTTACAACAAAAATATAAACTTATATATTATATAATGTACATACTAGTTTAATGGAGTTTCGAATTATATGAGGGCAAAATAGGCAGATTATACTTGGTTTTAGTTAGGGTTTTAAACATTCTTAACCAAAAATCCTAGTGAAAATTAGATAGAAATAACTCTTAATAATAATTATTAAATTTAGAGATTTCATTTAGAGATGAGTAAAAATTTATTAATAATCAATAGACATAGTTTTATTTGATCTATTGATCCATAAGAAAATAAAAAGGGAATATAATATATAAATATAATGATCTATTTTTTAATTTTCAAGTATGCTCTCATTTTTTGAGGGAGAAGATTTTGCCAAGGAAACCTGTGTTGCTGTTAAAATAATACATTCCCCCCATTACCAACAATAAAACAAGCATCTAATAATAATTGATAAAAAAGAATACTTGCATCCAAAATTCGGTTGAAAATAATGTTTTCTTCAAGAATGAAGACTCTTGCTTTGGTTTTACTGGTTCAGGATGTTATTTTAAATATTCTTCTCTTTCTTTTTCTTCTTATTCTCTCTTTTTCTTAAAGTAATCTGTCATAGCATATTCAAACACCTGAAATAAATTGAAATATTATATACTTCGAAATTGAATTTTCCTTAACCAAAGATTTCAGTTACATTTTCTCTACATAATCTTATCAATCTTCTGACATACTTTTTATCATTAAAATTTAATTGATGTTTATTTACAAGTTCTTTAAGTATTTCATCATTTTCATAATCAATGAGATCCAAATTCATATAGAATGACATTGTTTATACTGTTTCTAAGAGTCTTTGTAATTCCTATTTGGCAATCTTCACTTAATCATACTTCTTTTATTCCTAAAAATTTGAATAAATTTATTACCGCATAAAACTCAATTATTCTATAATATTTATTAACCATTTCTTTAACAATTTCATATTCCTAATGTTCTTATGTTAATTATGGCATGCATGCTCTATATAAGAATTCTTTATCTGTTTCATTTTACTATTGAATCAAATCTTCTGGATCAACTACATCTGTAACACCTTCTTCATAAGGCACTTTTCCATCTTCAATCATTTCTTATTCTATTTCATCAATTTCTTTTGCCCTTAAGAATAATGGTTCTACAATTTCCTAAACCCATTATCTCTTTTTTTTCAATGCTTCCATGACTCTATGAGCATGTTCTACATAGATTTCTTTAGCATTTTCTAAACCCATTAACTTCAAAATCCCAGGACCTTATTTGAATATATTTTCAACGTTAGATAAATTAATAGCTTTCTCGATAAGTTCTTTTGCTTTTAGTAGATCTTTATAAGTAGACCATTTATCATATAAAATTGATTAAGAATACCTAAATAAATATTATGAATTTTCCTTTTATATAACACCTGCATCATCCAAGATCTTTCTTGCTAAATCAAAATGAGCCATCATCATATAACAAACAGACATATTGAGATACAAACCATACATAATGGAATTACACATTTCTTTATCAGCCTCATCCTTAAATGATTTATATGAAATGATTACTTGTATGTGTTCAACACCATTATATTTAACATTTTCATCAGTGTAAATTGTCATTAATGATTTATATTATTTTTTAAATTCCTTTTATTCTTTCCTATATTATTTTGCTGATTTTTTCATATCTTCAAGTTCTTTTAATTCCTTTTCAGTCATATTAGAAATATCTTATTATTGATTTGTTTCTTCTTCATCAGATTCTTACTCGGGAGGTTCTACTACTTCCAAATAACGGAAACAACCAAGAGCTCTTTCATAATATCTAATAGCTTCATCATATTCTTATTTTTGCAATAATTTATTTCCTGATAATGAGATTTATTAATACCTTTTTCTCTAAACTTATCATATACAAAAAATCTTTAAGCTACTTCACATTGTCTAAGTTTTTTTGTGTTTTCATCATCATGAAACAATGTACTTTTTAAATAAGTTGGATATGAATCAAATACTTTCCTTCTATCTTTAATTGGACCTAAGATTAAATAATATAAAGCCTTACCTTTTTTAACTTCTTTAGAATCAAATGCCAACATCCATAATCCACGAGTATCAAGTAGATAATTCAAAGGACTTATATAATAAGTGTCATATTATTCTTCAAGGTGAGCTAGTGGAGGATTTCGTTTTTTTTCACTTGACATGAATGGACATCCTCCTTTAGGTTACTTTTCTTTTTTCTCTTTTTTCTTTTCAGCACTTCCATCTGCAATTTTGATCTCTGGTTGTTATTGCTTCTACTGGAAAGGACATTTGGATTTATCTGTATACTTATCATGACCTTTAGGGGGTTTCATTGCTTCTGAAAATGGACAAGAACCAAATTCAATATCTTTCTTTTGAGAACCTTAATTGCCTTACATTGATTTCAAATATATTTTTAATTATGTATAATGTTTTCTTTAGGAGGAGTTCTTGAATTATATAAAATATATTTATTCACTGGTCCATGTCAATCATTTTCAAAACTGTACGAACATGTTCATTATCATCATTATTTTATTTATCCTCAACAACTGAATTTGATTTCTTTCTCATTAAGTCTTTTAAATCTTTTAATTCATCAGAATCTTAATATTCTAAAATATATATACCTGTTCTTTCTTAAATAGAAATTAATGTTGTTTAATAATGTTATCCTTTACTATTTTATTTCCCTTCATCTGAATCTTAGTCATATTGAAAACTATTTTATAAATTATGTCCAAGCCATTACTAATCACTTGTACTACAATGTTTCTAATAACTCAATGTAAGATCCTATGATTTATTACTTACATTTCTTTAAGAATTTAATAAACTCTTATCTCGAATCTTAAAAGTATTCTATATAATCCTATTTCTAGGAACTATTTTAAATACTCTGAATTAAGATAATTAATCAATACATCTATAATATTCTATTGTATTACCTTTTTTCTTAATTATTATGATAAAATGAACAATCAGTCTTTGAACAATGTTAGTTTATACATTATTTTGTTCTAAACAACATAGGATGATATTCAAGTTCCTTCCAACCATGACATTTCCCACAATTAAATCCTTCCTAACATCCATTATAATACTCTAAAATATATTCTGCAGTGTTCCAACTAGAACAAGGAATTGGATGATATTAATAAATTTATGGTTTTCTCCTAAAATCTTACCAATTATGAGCATAAACACATAAAGCTTTATCATGTTGAGTAAGGTTGAAAGGACACCATACAGTTTTATAATAAAACATAAAGAAATCATCATCATATTCTAAATTATGAATCAACTCAATAACAATATCTGCTTCAGAATGTGCAAAAGAACAAAATTTTCCATAATCACATTAAGATATGTTATTTGGATAATATGAACAGAATTTAGTTTTATAATTATCTGCTCTATAAAGTTATTCTACTCTATTGTGTGCCTTATTACAATTATCACCATATGGACATTATTAATTATTTTCAACATATGCACATAACTCTGCTGAATACTATGTATTATTTCTAATTTTCTATTATATTTATACCTTTTTCTATCTTTTGCATTGTGATAAAAGGGACAATGTTTGTGACTATGGTTACCCGGAATTTTACAAGGTTAAATTTTAAAGAAATTCAAGTCTAAATGTTCTACTTAATATGAGGTTTAAATTGGTTATGAGAAATTAAGGTTATAATGTGTCACATCGGTTGTATCTAAAATATAATTGCTTATATACCTGTATCACTTAATTTAGCATTTCGTTCAGATTTTTATGCACTATTCATACTTAACATTCCTTTAGGAACTTAAGGCATTTAAAGTTATTAAGATCTACAATTACGATTACTATTGGGTTTATCATTATTATTGTATCGCTTCAAAGCTTTTCTTAATTGATCTTAAGGATTGTTCATTATTTAATATTTTATTATTAAATTTAATGATCCCAAAATCAAATAAGTCTTTTGATTTTCCATTTGAACTAAAAAGACACTAAGAATGTAATTTTAAAATTTAATTTCTTGATCTATATATAAAATTTATTAGATAATCATTCTATATTAATCATTCAGATGTATAAGATAAATTTTAATTTTGAAATTAATAAATTTAAACCAATAATAATTGTTACAAAACTTATATAAAATTCAAATTTACAAAATTCAAATTAATTTAATACATTAGGAATCAATTTAATCAAAGAAAGTTGGAGATTATATATTATTGATAAAATAACTTTGAACAATTATGTTTAATAGCAGTTAATTATTTATTTATACATTTCATTAATTTTAAATTCAAATTTTACACATAATGAAGAAATCATTCAAAGAAGAAGCTATGCCTCTTATTTTTTACTAATAAGAAACTCAAAGTAAATATTTGCTAAATCACAACAGCTTATCAAGTAAACCCTGATGCGATAGAAATAATAAAAAATATTCCATCACCTATAGGAATTGTTGGAGTCGCAGGTATGTATAGAACTGGAAAATCATATCTCCTCAATAGAATGCTGCTAAATAGATCTGATGGTTTTGGTGTTGGTCCAACAGTACTACCATGTACTAAAGGACTTTGGATGTGGGGCAAACCATTACTAGGTTAAACAAGTGATGGAGAAAGCTGTTCAATCTTAGTTGTAGATAGCGAAGGACTAGGTGCTCCAGATGAAGACTCTACACATGACATTAGAATCTTCTCTTTAACCATTCTATTGACATCATGTTTCATCTACAATTCTGTTGGCAGTATCGATGAAAATGCCCTCCAAAATCTTAGTCTTGTAGTTAATCTCGCTAAAAATATTTAATTAAAGAAGTAAAATTATAATTTATTATTTTTAGTGGGTAATCCCAATAAGAACTTGAAGATTTGTCTCAATACTTTCCATAATTTTATTGGGTTGTAAGAGATTTTACTCTTCAATTAATTGATAAGAACAGTGAATAAATTACATCTAAAGATTATTTAGAAAATGCACTTGTCATATAAAAAAGATCATCAGATGGAATAGATTAAAAGAATAAAATTAGAAAATTATTGACAACATTCTTTAAAGATAGAGATTGTATTACATTAGTAAGACCATTGACTGAAGAAAGTAGTCTCTAAAATCTAGAGAACTTAGATTTTGATAAATTAAGACCTGAATTTTTTGAATAGGTAATCAATCTAAGAAAAAAAATACTCAATAGAATTAGACCAAAAATGCTAAATGGAAAGACACTTTCAGGTCAAATGTATTGTGATTTAATTCGTTCTTATGTTACAGCTATTAATAATGGTGCTGTACCTGCTATTGAATCTGCTTGGACCTATATTTGCAAGAATGAATGTTAAAAAGCAGTAGCTGAAGCATTTGACACTTATGAATAAATTCTTAAGGAAAATCTTCATAATAGATTCCCAATTTCAAATGAAGATTTAAAAGCCTTTAATAAAAGTCTTAAGGAATAAGCATTTGCATTATTCAAAAAGAAATGTGTTGGAGATTCCGATGAATATAAATTAGAATTATCAAGAAGAATTAAATAGAGATTTGCTGCAGTGAAATAGGAAAATGATAGAGAAGGTTCAAGAATGTGCACATAATTTATTTAATAAGAATTTTAACCTATTGATAGAAAACTTAAACTAGGAGAATACAAATCTTTTGGGGAGTATGAAAAAGATATCAAAATGTTTTATAACTTTTTTAATGAAAATGGACCTAGAGTAGGAACTAGAAATTAAATTATTTTAGAATTTCTCTAAAGAGCTTTAATCGAAGGATCAAATCTATTTATTAGATAATATGCTCAGGAGACAGATATGATGAAAAATGTAGCTTCTGAGACCCAAAAAAAATTAGAATAGGAATTGAAAGAAGTAAGATAGGATAGTTTGAAAGATAAAAATAATCTATTGATGAAATTGGCATAAGTAGAAAGTGAAAAAAGTGAAATAGAACTCAAGGAATAAGTAGCCAGAGATAATTTAGAAGAAATCAAAATATAAAAGGAATAGGTGGAAAGGGATTTAAAATTAGAATCTGAAAATGAAAAAATTGAATTAACTAGATAAATTTAGGAATTAAAGGGATAAGTTTTAAAAGCAGAAGAATTCAATAAGGATATGGAGAGAAATAATTTATTTGGAAATTCTGAGTTTGAAAAAGAAAGGGCTTTATTGGAATAAAAAATCACATTTTTTGAGAAATTAGTTAATGAGATGAATGTAAAGGAAGTTGAATATTAAAATGAAATAAAAAATCTCAGAAAAGAACATAATTTATAATCAAAGGATTAGTAAACTAAGTCAGATTAAATGGTTAGATAATTATAATAGAAATTAAGTGATTTATAAGAGAAACTGAATGAGATGGAGAATGAATTAATTGAGAAGGAATCAAATTTTGAAAATGATTTCAAAAAGTTTGAACATAAAGAAAGAAGTTTAACCAAATAAAATTTTGAATTGAATGAATAAATTTAAACATTAACAAGAGAACTAAAAGAATATAGAAGAAATGAGGAATAAATGTAATAAATGTTAAAGAATGATGCTAATAATTAAGTGAATGAATTATTAGAAAAGGTTCAAGGATTTGAAGATCTAATCAAAGCTAAGGATGATTAATTAAAATAAGCAAGGAGTCATAGTGAAAAAGATAAGGCTTTGATGTAATAAAAGATGGAATTTATGGAAGTTTAATTGGATGAATATAAAAAATAAATTGAAGAAAATAAAAAATCACATGAAGCAATTATGAAAGCTTTTGAGAATTCAAGTAATGAATCAACTTATAAGGTTGATGCTGCAAAAATGAATGACTTAAGAGAATAACATAAGAGAGATCTTAAGAATATAGAGAATGAATATGAAAATGTTAAGAAGAGATTATAATAACAAGTAGATTAATTGAATGAGAGAAATAGTGAATTAGAACTCAAAGTAAAGTTTGAAACTGGAGATCTCATTAAAGAAATTGAAAATCTTAAAGAATAACTCTAAACAACAGAAGAACAAAGAAATAAATTACTTGAATAAAATAAAACTTTAGATGGATAGAAATTATCTATATTGAAAGAATAAGAGTTAAGGTATTAGAAGAAGATTAAATAATTGGAATAAGCTATGGATGAAGCAGATACAAAAACAGCAAGGGAAGTTAATTTGGCTCAAGCAAAAGCAGAAGAATCTTTGACATAATTGAAAAATTTCTATGAAATTGAAAGGGAAAGATTAGAAAGAAGAATTTGTGAAGAAAAAGAAAAAAGTGAAAAGAAATTCTAGGCAGCTTAAGAAGAATTTTATCATAAACTTAGAGAAACTGAATAAAATTATGAAGAGGAAATAGAAACTCTAAAAGATGATTTAAGAGATTAAGTGTAATAATATACTAGTACAATTTAATAATATGATCATGAAATAGCTTTGAAATAATAAACTATTGAGATCTTTGAAAAACATATTAAAGAAACTAAAGAATAACTTATATCACTTTAAAATAACAATAATGCAACTTTAGAATAATAAATGAATTCTTTTACTACAGAAAGAAAAAGTTTAATTTCTAAAATTGATGTTTTATCAAGTTAATTAAATAATCTATAGAAGGAATATAT
Organism: Paramecium biaurelia; assembly: GCA_000733385.1. Taxonomy (NCBI): domain Eukaryota; phylum Ciliophora; class Oligohymenophorea; order Peniculida; family Parameciidae; genus Paramecium; species Paramecium biaurelia. Next base: position 107,837 of record JPFL01000150.1, on the reverse strand, counting down.
GGCATTATAATAAAAAAAAGATCTTTTGGAAAATGAAAAAACAAGGAAAGAATAATAATTTGAATAAACAAGAAAAGAATGGTTAGAAGAAAAAAGAGAATTAATAGATAGATTGGAAGATACAAAGTCAAGACTTCAAAAGATGAATGATGAATTTTTAGAGAAAAAGATTGAATATGGTAGAGAAACAGCATTAATTTCATAGTAAAATGAGTTTTTGTAAAAGAAGATAGAAGATTTGTAAAAACAAATAGATACTTAATAATCAAGATTTGATGAAAAAATTAAATAATAAAAAAATGAATATTCTGTAGAATTAGAATAAAAATTGGAAAGAGCATAAGAGGAAAAAACAGCAATTGAAACTAAGTATGAAAGGATTAAGAAATAATTAAAAGAAAATGAATATCAAAATAATAAATAAGCTTCAACTTTAGAAAGAGAAAAAGCAATCCTAAATGAAAAACTAGGACATTTAGAATTAAGAAAGAATGAACTAGAATCAAAAATAAAGGATGAATCTGCTACTGTTGCTTAATAATAGACAGCCTTAAGAGAATAAATAGCTACAGAGAAGAAATCATTACAATAAGAATTAGAAAAATATAAATAACTTAATCTTTAATTGGAATAAGAAAAGAGTGAAATTCATACTAGTTATGAAAGAGATAAAGCATTGTGGGAAGGTAAATTTTAATTTTTGGAATAACAAAAAGAATAAGCAAAATAAGATTTGGTTGATGCATTAAAAAAATTTGAGATGACTTTAATGCATTTATAAAGGGCTAGATCAAATGAAAAAGATGAATAAGAAAATAATTTAAATGAATTATTATTAAGCGTTGAAAGAAAATATTAATCATAAATTGAAGAAGCTAATTAAACTCATTAAAGAATAGTTTAAGATTATGAAGATAAAATTAGAAGATTATAAAAAGAAGTTAAAACTCATAAAGATAAGATTTTAATTGATTAACATGGAAAAATTGGTAATCAATTATTATCAGAAAAAAAGTTTGCTGAAATGTTAGATAATGAAAAGAGATTATAATAAGAAATTGAAAACATTAAGTAAGATAGAGATTATAAGATCTTTGAATATTAAAAGATGTTAGAATAAGAAAGGGAAAATTTAAAAGCTAAAATTGTAGAATTAGAAACTAAATATAAAGAGGTTGAAAGCAAAAGATCCACCCTTATTTTTGAGTTTGAAAAAGAGAGAGCCAAATGGAATCTAGATAGAGATCATTTAAATAATATAAAAAATGAATTATCAGATTAATTAGAAAAAATAGGAGAGAAAAAAGAATAATTATTAAGAGAAAATGAAAAGTTAAAAAATGAATAAAGAGCTACTAGACGAAGTGTTGCTGCGCATAATATGACTAGTAATAATATAAAAACAGGCAGTACATACCGTAACCCAATAAATAATATATCAAGTATTTAATGTTTATATAATTTAAGCTATTGGACTTTAAAAATTAAGTCCTACTCATTCTAATAACACCTCTACATCTTCAGCCAACATATCAGTCCTTAGAAAAAATAATTTAGCTGATATAACTAATTATGAAAAGACTGCTCCTTTGACATAACAATCATTTTAAAATAGCAAATATTACTTTTATGGAAATTAATAAGGACAGAATGATGATTCAATGATTGGATAGACAGATTTCTAAAAATGATATAATTAATATGTATAAATTTAAATATTTATTCTAAAGTAATACTTCAATTTTAATAGATATACAGGGATAGTAAATTTTATAAAAATTCATTAAAATAAAAAATCCTTTTATGAAATTATAATAATAAAATTGGAAATCTTCATTCTCTTTTTATATAAATGGAATTAAAGATATTTCTTCAAGCTCCTTTTGTTATCTTTCCCTGATATTCTTAATCATCAAGTTAACATTTTCCTTTTAACTTCATGGAAAAATAAAAATTCTAAATATAAATTTATAGGCATTTAATTATTTAAAAATAAAAAATTTACGCCCGAACAGGGTCTCGATCCCTGGACCTAGAGATTAAGAGTCTCTCGCTCTACCAAGCTGAGCTATCCGGGCGTATTAATATTTTCAATCATTCATAATTATATAAGGACCTTTGGAAATAAGAGTTAATCATTTATTTAATATAAATTATTTTCTTTATTTTAAAGACATAATTTTATTTTATTTGAAATGGCTTATTGCATTATTTAGGACTCAATCAAGAATTAAGAATTATTATAGAATATACAGTAAAATTTATTTAAAATAATTTATATATATATTTTGGTTACAAATGGATTAAAATAATAATCAAGAAGTTTAGAATATCTTTTTTAGCCAAATGTTATCAGAAGATCAATTTCACTTATTCGAAAACATTAAAGTGAAATTGACTGGTTAAAATGGAAATGAAATTGAATTTGTACAGAATTCAGGAAATTTACTTATTACAAATGAGAGATTGTGTGGGTACAGTTTGCCATAAAATAAAGAATAAATTTATCAATGAATAAACATTAATTTGAATAGAAAGTCTTTTATGTTTAATTGTGAAACATTAGTGTCACATGGTTAATAAGGGGATCAGTTTATGTGTTTGTTTAGGTTTCAAGAAGAGAAGAAATATATTTAGAAGAAGACTAAGAAGCCTTAATTGAATAATAAAACCTAGTTGAAATAGTTAACTTAGGGAAAGGAGAATATTAAGTCAGTATATATTTAAATATAGATATATTTTGATCTTAGTAAATAATCAAATGAAGCAAAAAATAAATAAATGATATTTTACAAAATTAGAAACAGTAAATGTAGAAGAGGGAGATGAATTTATGGATGAAATGATTACAGCTGATGATATTGATTAAGATGGAAATATTATTGTTAAAAAAATAATAATAATAGAAAGAAACTATAGAAGATAATGATGAAGAAGAAAGAGGATAATGATAATTTGTTAATAATAATAATGTAAATTCTGTTCCCAAGTTCTATCCATGTTCTTCTTTACAAATTTTAATAGTATTTTCTTAAAAAGTAGCACTATTCAAATAACTCAACACAATTCTTATGATATAATAAAATCTTTATCAATGTTATAAGCCAAAATTGAAACTTAACTTTGCCTTAATTATACATCATCCCCTAATAATCATTTTATTAAATTACAAGTTCCAATTTCTGCTAATACTTTATAATCATATTTTAAGTTTTGTAATTAGATCTTAATTGATTAACTTTTGAATTAAAATTCAGTTTTATCATATTTACAGAATTTGTGACAACAAATCAGCATTTCCATTATCAATTTTTTCAATTATTGTTTGAATGTTGTATAATATGCCACTTCAACTCGAGAACCAAAAATAGCTAACAATTAAATTTATTGTGTTATTGAATTATGAATGTATTTTATATATTAATTTAAACCCTTTAGTATTCACTTCAGTAACATCAATTTCAAATCGATATTTTTAGCTGGCCATTGATGTCTTTGTTAAAGTAATATAGATAACTGGTGCTTCCAAAAATGATTCTTAAAATGTAATCTCTTGAGTCAACTTAGATTGTTCTAATGTAATGCTTTTTTCAATTTAATATTCTGCTTTCTCTGTATCCTAAGCAAAGGTCATTTTTAGGAGAAGAATTATAAAACAAAAATTAATTGTGTTTATATAATAATTATATAATATATTATAATAGGATCACATAATTATGTTACCAGACCTATTTCCATTTTATAAGGAGAAAAAGGATAATTCTTATATGTTGTTTGGAAAATAGAATAATAAAGATCATGCAGATATGTTTACTACATTTAGAACTTAATTAAAACATTAATTCAGAAATATCATCAATCATTTTCTGAATAAGTTGTAATTAAAATAAGATGCTGAATTATTAATAAAACATAATTTAAGCAGTTTTTATATATGGAAAAATCCAGAATAGGAAGTAGAAGTATATTATATAGATGAAGCATTAACTTCAGAAATAAAATATAAAAATTAAATTTAAGATGATACATATAAATAATTTTATAGAATTTTGTTGAATTTAAGTAATTTAAATATTTAAGATGTTTAACAAGAGATTACAACTGCCAATTTTTATAAGAAAATAGATCAATTGTATCAAGATATTGCTATTGTTATTTAGAAAGAATAAAAAATAGGAAATACAGATTAATAATTTGCAGCTTTAAAAATTCTAACAAGAAACAGTTTAATTTTAAGACCAAGTGGAGATATGTAAATTAATTTATATTAAATAGAATTAAATTACCAAAAATAAACAATGATATTTACAATTTCCATCATGCCAATATTTACCTATCCACTAGAATTCCTTTTTGTATTCCTGTTCAAGGTGATATTGATCAAACAGTCTTTAAATATATAGGTTCAATAGATTAATAAACTTATTTACCTAATGGATATGGAGTATTAGATTGTGAAGGAGCATTTGAATTTAGATGTAAATTTGTAGATGGATTAGCAACAGGAAAAGGTGTTTTAGATTTAAAATTTTAAAAACAGAAGTTTGAAGGTAATTTTTAAAATGGACTCAAACATGGATAATCTATTACTGCCAATCCCAATTAAACTATAACTACAGGATATTATTAGAATAATATGAAATAAGGGGTATTCATAACTAAAACGTAAAATGGTACCTAGTTAAAGGAAATCTATTACAAGAATGATTAGGCAGTAAAAAAATATGAATATAAATTTGATGAAAATATGATCAATACAAGGTATTTAGTTAATCATAAGGATGTTTCAATTAATAATCATTTTTTTGCTGGATTGACTGAGGAGAAATGGATAAATTAATTATTAGTTGACTATTATCTAAGTCTCTTAATTGATTATTATAAAAATGCATCGAAAGCATAGATCCATCTATTTAATACAGCTGAATCATAAGACATATTTACTAGTTAAATCAGTTAATTGGATCATAAAAGTGTAAAATTATAATAGAAGTATGAATACATAATTAAGGAATATTAAAAGTATAATAAGATAGTGTTTATTTTAAATGCTGATTAGGCACATTTTTTAGTTGTAGTATACTAAAATAAATCTTTGTTTATGCTTAACTCCTATGTTAACTAAAATGATAAACAAATATTATCCGTAATAGCATCTATATTTCCTATCTAACTCAATTTATAATATATTTAAGTTGAATAATAAAAAAATACGTATGACTGTTCATTATATTCAATTTATAATGTGATGCTCTAATATAAGTATTATAATGTGGATGTTGAGAAGATTGATTATAGAGTATCTTTTAAGTACATTAAAAAATTGAGATTACATCTGAAAAATGTCATAAGTAATGATTATGCACATATAATCCTTCATTAAGATTGATTTATAATTTAGTAATAATAATTTAATTATTGCAGAATAAACAATAAATTATACAAATAAAAAATTATCAAAAATCATTAGGATTAGGTCTCTATTCATGACCAGAATACCTTTTTTTAATATCATCTATAATTATATATAAAATATAATTTACTTCTTTTTTTCAATCTATCTTCTAATGCATTTTTTTGATTATCAAGATCTTTTTGCATGAGTTCATCAAACTGAGCAACATGATCATCATAATCTTATAAGATTTATTATGCTTTGTCATATTCCTTTTCTAATCTATCATGCATAGTTAAAAAGGTAGCCAAGGAGTTTCTTACTTAAGGTTTGTTCATATTCATATATGCTTCCATTTCTTCTACATTTGTTTACTTGCAATATGATTATGCACTTTTCTCTAACATTTGTTGCAATTAAGCGTCATTACTTTTTTAAATACATTATCTGACCTATGGTTGTTCTAATAAGCTATTAATTTTATCCTTAAAATAAATCATCAATCCATCTTGTCCTTGAAGTTATTCAATAATAATAAGATAGCTATCAATTAAGGTTCGTATTAACTCGATATTTGGGTTATGTAATTATGATTACTTTGGCTCCAATGACAATAAAGATATATAGAATTCTGGAGGTAAGACCTATTTGTTTTGATTAATTTATTCGTGTTCTTTTTTCATCTCTGTAAAATAGTTCATAGCAGCTCTGCTATTAACTTAATTCTATTTTTATTTTGGGAAGATCAACAAACGAGGAGATTTTTATTCAACTTATAGTTTCTTTTAATTCATATAATTGTTCATTTATTTTTATTTTAATAATTAAATGTAATTTATGAAAATGAGAATTAGTCACCTTTATGTTTTTAATATTTATGAAATTGTCTTCCTGTTTTTGATTCTTCCACCTTTAGAAAATCAGATAAACAGAAGGCACTACAAACTGAATCATAAGATTATTATTTATGTTTTTATGATATATTAAAGGATGATTACTTGAAATTCTCTTTTACATATTTAAAAATATATTTTAAACTTTAATATTTATGATCATTCATTTGTTTACTCTTAGATTTTCCCAATAACGTTTATATTTTTTATTATGCAATTCTGTCATAGTTTGATGATATCTCTCTCTTCTTTAACTGTTATATTCCATTAAATCAAGATTTTAAGCATGTTTCTAATTTATTTCTTGAATGGATTCTACTCTAGTTTGAGTATCCTTTGTTTCCATTGCTTTCAATAATTCAGATGCTAAATTCGAGTTTTTCTATTTTCCTTTTTCGAAACTAGGAATAAATTATGCCTTCTCATTAAATTTATCATATTTAGTAATCATTCTTTCAATTTTTGCTTCTTAAAACATTAGGTAATTGACCTTTCTCGTTTTGACTTCCTCGTCTTTAGGCTTAAAGACTACTCAAATGCAAATATATTACACATATTTCCTGACATCGAGAGATTCTAACTATTCCAAAATCCATCACTATATTTAGTCTTTAAGTGTTAGACCTATCTAAAATCTAAAGAAGGCAATGAATGATGTGATCTAAATTAAGAATTTCCATAATTATAAATCTTCTAACTAACTTTTTCTACTTCCTTTTATATAAATTTTGGTTAATTGTTAAATTTCTGATTCAGAAACACTTTTATTTTTTCTGGAGAATTCATCCTCTGTTCCAAAAGATCAATATACCCTCCAAATTATTCCTTACCAATATTTTACCTCTTTAACAGATCATCAGAACTATCTTTACATATCCTATTAATATACCCTGTTGATGTTCTTATTTTAGAATCTTTTAGTTCTTCTTTGAAATCTCTCTTAATTACTCTTATAATTCAACTCCCCTCTTAGTTACTGTGATTCGCTGACAAGACATATATAATTTAATTAAATAAATGTTTTCCAAATTTAAGAATAAGGACCACTAAAATAATTTACAATCCAATCCAACCACTCCTCCTAAACAATTAATATCATCAAATCCTTAACAAAACTAATTTGTTCCTTAATTAATAACTCCCAAAGAAACCATGTTTAAAGGAAGTCTGAAAGTCAAAACTCAATTGTAAACTATTCCCTAATCACAATCAAATCTGCAATAGATTACTCAAGATACATATTAATAAACAAATACTCCAATTGTTTCTATTGATGATTCAACTAATAATTTATAAACTCAAATCATGGAATTTCCTTAGGATTAGCATAATGTAGACTAAAATGTAGAAATCAAAATTGATGTCTGCCAAGTAAAGAAAACTACCTCTAGTTTTAGTTTTCTTTAAAAGACTAAATAGGAAACATCCTAATCAACAGATGAATCAACTTAAGATTAAAATGAAAGTTTTATTGCATGTGGAATGAATAGTCAACAAAATTCTACATAAATATATCCTTAAGATTAAATTGTCTTTTCTTTTTAAAATAATGATACTTTAAACTAGTAAGCAAATGAAATTAATTAATAATTATAAGTTATCACTAATCATCCTACTATTGAGAAGTAAGATTTACAAAAAGTTCCTGATTCTTAAAATTAGAAAAATTTAATTTAAAATTTGGAAACTCAAATCAATGGTTCCCATCTTGAACAATATTAAAAAATAATAAAGTAGTTAAGCTGTTTTTAATAAGAATAAAACAAAAAAAAAAGTGAAATATTTTTACAACAGTAAAAAATTGAATCATTAATATGTAATAATATTTTAGTTATCTTAGCTTTAAATTATTAAACATTAAACGATATTCATCTTCAATTAACTAAATTATCTTAGACTTTTACATCATCAGAATAACTTGAAATATCATCACTATAGGAAGAATAAGTCTAAATTTAAAAAATAGAAAAAGACATTAAAATTTATGAATTTGAATTTAACAACTTCTAAAATCAAAAACTAAAATTAAAATCAGAAGAATAAATATATTATTAAATTACAGAGTAATAATTAAATGAAATTGAAAAACAACATATAAAATATATTGATTAATATTAATAGGAAAATACATCTACTATTAAAAGGTTATGGCAACTACTTGACGAAGAGAATGAAAGGCTAAAAATTTAATAAATTCACATAGACATTGATTATAAGCATTTAGATGAAGAAGAATAACATTTAAATTAAATAATGGACAATCAAACGAAAGATTATAGAATGTCATAAGATCTACTATTGTAAAAGAAATTTAATTTAAATTCTGAAATAGCACAATTATAATTGACATTAAATCAAAAAATATTAGAGTTATAGTTGTCTGATTAAGAATTAAGTTCAACTAAAGATAAGATATAATAAGTTTAATAAAAATTCCATCAGTAATTAGGAAAGGTTTAAATTAAAAGAACAAAATTACTTGATGAATTAAAAGGTTTAACAGTTGAAAAAATATAAATTGAAAACTAATAAAATGAGTTTATCACAAAAGAATAAGATTACAAATAAAAACTTTAAGATTTATAAGATTCTTTGAATATCATAAAAGAATAGAGATCTAATCTTATAGATAATGTTAATATGATACCAATTTAATGTAAATAAGAAATTGAAGTATTTCATAAGTATTAAGAATAAAAGCATGTTAGTTTCAGTGTATTATAAGAATTACAATAAGTTTAAAGATAAATTGATGGATTAAATTATCAAAGAAGTATGAGTTAACAATAATTGCATGAGATTTTAAATTAAAAAAGTGATCTTCAAATTAAACTTCCAAAAATGATTGATAGTAAAGCTTAATTTGTTTAAAATAAAAATTTTAAGGGAGCAGCACAAATCAACGAACAAATAAAGGAAGTTTAAAAGTAAATAATTCTATTTGAAAATAATATTTCTCAAAATTAATCAAAAGAATCACAACTTCTTAAATAAATAGATGAAATTGAAGATATTTTATTGACAAAATAATAGTAGTTCAAATAATTGAATTAGATTACTGAAGTGTTAAGATATTAATTTTAAGAATTAAAGTTGAAATAAATTGTACAATTAGATTATAAAGGATTATCTCCTTTAATTTAAGAAGTATTATAAATTCTTATATTTTAGATTAGGGATGAATTAAATTTATTATATAATAAAAATGAGGATATTCTCAATATAAATTGTAATTATTCTTAGGATATTCCATAAGATATATTTGAAAAGAAGTGTATTGAATAGAATAATTTAAAGTTAGATAATGATATCATTCATAAAGAATATATACACAATTAAGAGAATGAATATCCTGAGATATAATAATAAATCTAATAATTAAAAGAGAAAGTATTTAAATATGCATAAGTAAAAATACAATAATATAATTTAGGAAGAGTAATTTTAAGAGGCACATCAAATATAATAATAAATAAATTAATATTAAAATGAAGCTTTAAGATTAAATGATGGAGTAAAAAAAAGATTTGAAATTGATTTAAGAGAAAAGCAAATTCATTGAGGTTTAAGTTTTTGAATCATTAAACTTCATATATGTTTTTAAATTCACTATTATTTTCATATTGTATTTATCTTTATATAATAATAATAGTTTTGATTTATCAAAGATGTTTAAAATAAACTATTTAATTTTATTGATATTCAAATTAAATCATATACATCTATTTTATTGTTGTTATTATTGTTACTATTAGAAATAGGTTCTTCAAAATTTAATAGATCAAAATCTTATTTTGGTTATTGTTATTATTGTGGATTTTAATCTTCTTTTTTGATTTCTTATTCTTTTTATGGTGGTTCTTACTTTTCATCAGCCTTATATATCTTTGCTTCTTGTTAATGACTTAAATAGAAAATATTATTATTACTTATTTCTAATTTTAATATTTTTATATAGTTAATTTGGTAGTTTATGAAATAGATTACTAATACTACCCATATTTTCTAATGCTATAATTAAATCCTTAGTCTCCCATAAACGTATATCCTTTTAAAATTGTTATGAACTTGCAGCAACAGAGCAAACCAAATTCCTAACAATTTCAGGATCAGTAGATAACAATCTCCAATATATATATGTTCTATCTCTTACATCAGGATTAAAAGAATCTTTAGCACAATTTATAAGTTATTAAATTAATGCTGAACATAAAGAAGGATATTTGATATAAAGTTTAACTCCTGATGTCAATAGTTACAGCTATACTAATCTATCTTCCACTAAGAAATTATCAATATATTCTTTCATTTTATCAACAGATTTCGGAATAAATTCTGCAAATTCTCCAACAATCCAAGCACATGCACTCTAATAATTATAATAATAAATAAAAATACTTTTGCTTCTGCTTCATTAGCATATTCAAGAATACTGAAAATTATTTTAAGACTATCATTAGTCTTATATAAATTTCTATTTTTTCTATAAAGAATCTACATTTGAATGAATAGTTCTTGAACAGGTTCATTAGCCTATTAGACATTTTTAGCAAATTCTACTAAAATAGAAACAGCTCTAAAGATTAAAGTAATTATTACTCATTAAGTGCTTTATCATACATCATGGCAATTTTACCAATTGATTTAATGGTTTTCCTTACAAAATGAGGATCTGCCTCATTAATATATATCATTAATTCATTAAGGACTTAATTAAAATTTCTAGAATCACAAATTCTGACCATAATATCTAATTTTTCATATTTAATGTAATATGGTTCATTGAATGAACAAAAAAAGACTTTGACTTCTTTTTCAAATAGAATAGGAAATTTCTACAATATCAATGATATATTTCTTAAAATGGTATACTAAATTTCAGGTTGATTCCATGATAATAATGAAATAAGTGAAGGAGATATCTTTTTACAAAGATTCTTGACTAGATCTCCATTATCAAGATAATCTAAATATTTAAGGATGAGTTTAACAGCACAAAAGGTAACAGTAGGATTAATATGACTCAATCTTGGCAATGTTCTTTCAATAATAATTTCAGCTTATTTAGAATCAATTGGATCATAAGTAGCCAAATAATCAAGAATAAAGATCTATCCCCATTCCATACATTCATCAACAGCCAATAGTAATTTTTGTATAATTTTAGGATTCATTAATATTAATTGTTTACCATTAACAACTTCAATTTCTCTCATGGATTAAATTAAATTTGCCAAAACCAATGCATTTGATTCTTTTTCTAATAGTTTCTACAATTATTCTAATAGAGCTGGACATAATTCAGGTGATACTTCAAATACCTAATAAAAATGAAAAGAAATTACTTTAGGAACACATAATACAGCAGTTTTGCGCACATAAGGATCATCATCTTAAATACAATCTTTAAGTGGTTCAATCAAATACTCATTCAATTTGGGAACTCTCAAACAACCAAAGGTTCGTATAGCCAATGCTCTTACTAATGGATTTTCTGATTTACGAACATCTTTCCTAAAATTTTGAATCACCATAATGGCATCATCTGGTTTTTAACGAGAATAATTCACAATATATAAGTAAATCTATAAAAATAATAACCAATATTATTACCAACTTTTTCATTTCTATATCTTAAAACTCAAGACATTTGATTACCGATTAAAATAATTGTGATACATCTTTTCCTACTGTCATATATGCAATAACTTTCTTTATAGCCTTAATAACATATTTATTAATCTTATACTTCTTTCTTTTTCTCAAAATTTAAGTCATTCAAATCTGCATATAACTCTTATAATTCGCCACGCTATTGATTATTTCCAAAATAAGCCATATAAAATTTAAAATATAAAATTCATAAGTAATTCAATGATTTTATTCCATCTAGCCCTCCTTTCTTTAAATTATAGTATTTCATATTTCCTTCTGGCTCATTTTCAGCTGGATTAATTCTGATCAAGATAGAATTTTCTATATCACTCAAGATACTCTCTCCCTTTATTCTAATACTTGGTATGGCAGTTCCAGCTCCAATTTCTATTACACAAACTTTATGATCCTTATGTTTTTTGATAAATTCTTCAAAATTTTCTTATTATTTAGAATAAATAATAGAATTCCAATCCCAATCATAAAACATTAAAATATTTGGTCTTAGAATATGATTAAATTCACATTTAGGTAAAGGATCTTCAGCTTCAACTTTTTCTAAATCAATTTTTAATTTAGGAAATTTATTTGCCAAATATAATTTATTGCATTATGTACATTAAAATGTATGAATAGATCCATGAATTTCATAAACTTTATTTTAATTAAAACCTGCCTTCTAAAATTAACCATCAACATTACTGGTGATAATAAAATAATCTTTTTATTCACACCACTTCTTCAATATTTGGAAACCTTAGTGTGGAATTGTTTTAGTATACAAATCTAATCTATGTCCATAAAAACCCCAAAATAAATGTGGATGCTACTTCAAAAATTCAGAATTTGCACAATCTTAGAATCCAAATTTATTTTAAAAAGGTCTGTAAGCTTTCCAAAATCCTTAATCTCCTCTATAATCAGGTAAACCTGAATCAACTCCCATACCAGCCCCTGCTGTTATTATTATTGCATCACAATCCGTTAAAAACTTCTACATTTAACTGTGCTCTTAATTTAACATAATGTTTATCAAACTCTAATATTTTTAAGCTATTATTTTAATTCATCAATTTTAAATATCTAATGCTTTTCTTTTCTGATCAAAATTCTTTTTTAATTGAGGCATAACTAATACAAATATTTAATTTAATACTCTATTACTCTTACTTCTGAAATTGTTAGTCTATATATATATATAGTTAATACTTCTATCATCTATCACTCATTTATTGATTGATTTTCAAGCTAAATCGTTCCAAAAAATCCAATCTTTAGTTCTAAATTTGAATGAGAAAAAATAATGTACGGATAAATTTTTTATATTATTTATTGCACTTCTTTATTCATCAATAGATGATATTTAATTTTTAATTTGATTACATTTAAACTTTAATTAATCTTAAATATATCATTATACTTTATAACAATAAATTGTCTATTAATATAATTATATGAGTTCTAGAATTAAATTTATAAATTTAAGTTTGAATAAATTGATATCATTTACATATATACTTTATAATGCAATCACTGAATATTAAACAAGACTATAAAATTAATTAAATGATTTCATATTATAATAAATTAAAATTTTCTGTAAAAATCATTTTTTGATAATATTCTTAAAAAATTCAGTGTGTTATTACCAAAAAGATCTTAACACTACTATCAGTTACAAAATTTACAACATATAATGTGAGAAGATTGAATGTGAATATTTACATATTTAATTCTATTCGATAAATTTGATATTCTTTTTATATTAATATGATTAATAATAATGAATCAGATTAAGAACTTATGTAATAAATCCTTTCTCTTTATGCTGATCGAGAAGAGAAAATAAATAAGAATTATCATATTCATTCTAAATTTAATTGTGACTGTTCAATATGTCACTTTCAACTTATGACTGATAATCAAATAAAAAAGGATTTAGTTTATGATGAATTCTATGATTAACCAAGTGATCGATATCTACCAGATGAATAAGCTCATGTGAGATTTATGAAGAAAGATGGAGGATCATAATTATTACCATCAATTAGAGATCCTATTGATTTTTTAGGTCTCTCAATTAAAATGATGTAGCCAACAAAAAATGGTAAGACTTTAAATCTGAGAGTCATGGATACATTATTCTTTTATTAAAGAGAACCTTGTGTGTTGATTTATCATGATAAAGACAAAGGTCTTAGAATCATAAGAGACAGACATCTATTAACAAATTTATAAGAACTAGGATAGTTTTTAGTAAAAAGAAGAACAGAATATGATATAGAATTAAGGATAGCAACAGAGAAAAGAGAGAATAAAGATTTTAATAATTTGGAATTTGATTAGAAGAGTGCAGAAATTTAATAAGGAATTAAAAAATATGTTTAAAATATTGGAATCTAGAAGGATTTTATTTTAGTTAAATTCAAGAATGGTGGAGAATAAATAATGTCATAGTTAGCAGCTATGTAATTATTTGAAAAGAGAAAAATAGATTCAATATGGGATACAATTGTAATGATATAAGCATATCCATATGATTTTTATGGAAAACTTATATTTAAAGTTAAAGAGAATCCAGAAAAGTATGAGAATAATAGGTTATCCAAATAATCTATTGGAAAAGATACAAAGAAATTTAAGGAAGAAGAAAAGCCAACAGATTCAAAATAAAGTAAATCAAAAATACCAGATGATAGTACAAAATTAAGTGAAGAATAGAAATTAAAATTAAATGATATAAATAAGACTAGATATCAGCGTATTACTTATATAAAAGATGATATAAAATATTAGGAGTAATTTGATAAAGCATTAGAATAAATTTGTTAAATAAACAATCCTAATTTTTAGACAGGGAATCATATTCGTTAACATGAACTTTACTTAAAGGAGTTGAAAAAGAAAAATATGTCTTAATATTTATAGTAATATTCTATCATATTATTAGTTATCATATGTATTAGATTGTTCACTTTTTTGAAGCATATCATTAACGAAAAATAATGAAATTGAGATTAGATTTTGCTAAAGATGATTTTGATAATTTATATATAATAGATGCAGGATAATTATAGTTTATTGATGTAAGAAAGATTGAATGGGATGAAATGATATTAAAAGAGATATCTTTAATTAATCCAGATTATAAATAGTTAGTATTAAGAGAAATAGAAGAGAAGGAGAAGTTGTAAAGGGAAGGTGAAGTAGTAGTCAATCATTAAAGATAAAAATATTTAAAATAAGCTTTTGATGAGGTTGTAGGCTATTTCAGAGAATAATATAGTAAAGCTATTGATAAATGTGAATCAGACTTATAAAATTAACCAGATATTGATAAAACTGATGAAATATTTAAAAAAATTAATCCCAGAGCAGATTTAAAGTTTTCAGAAATGTTAGCTATTCGAAAACCTGATGAGATAATAAAATAAAAAGATTTATTGAGCAATTTTCCAATTGATTAGAGTAGATTTTTAAGTCAATAGAAATATTATAGATAATCTAAGTAATTAGTTGAGAGTAAGGAAAAGTACAAAAAATAATTGAGATTAAGTGCTAGTAAATTATCAACAGTTGATTTGAGATCATCAAAATATGCATTCACTTCTAAATGAAAATTTATTAACTTTATATGTAATATGAAGTAATCAAAATTGGAGTAATTCATGAAGAATATAGTTTTAAATTTCTCTTAATTCTCTTTAGAGTGCAGATAAATTTGATTTTGTTTCTGTCTTAAACTATGCAATGACTTGTAACATTTATAATTTTATTATTCTTATTTTAATCTGTTACTTTTGTTCTTCTGTGAACTCACTTTTCTATAAGGTTTCATATAATGAATTTTCAGTTTCTTAAATTTCACTTATGGTATTAGTTAATTTTTATGTGATTGTATTCAAAGTTGTTGTATTATTAAGTTCATAGTATTATATAAATGTTGGTATTTAAATATTCTTATTTTCTTTCTCTTAATCATTGAAATAATATTTGGTTTCGTAGTTTTCTGATAAATGTGAAACCGTACTATTGTTTGAATTCATCTAACAGATAATTAAGATATTCTGAATGTATATAATTAAAATTAAATGATTCATTTAGCTAGAGGATTGAAGAATCAACTTAGATAAGTCACAATTCAAACATTTGCAAATTCTACTAAAGTACCTAATCCATTTGCACATCATGACGATCATGGAGATCATGGAGATCATGGTGATCATGGAGATCATGGTCATGGAGATCATGGACATGGAGATCATGGACATGGAGTACCTCATGGTAGAGGTAGACCCAAGGTCGAATTCAATACTATTACTCAGCATTTGGATCACTAAAATTTGTATACTTATTTTGAGTGTAATCAATCATTATTAAATCTTAGAGGGTCCTGGTTATATGCATTATCCAGGAGTCAATTATAATGAAGCTCATGACAAACCCTATGATTGGAGAGATGATCCAAAATACAATCCAGACTACTTAATTCCTACTAAACATATTGGTTGTCCTGATCCAAAAACATACGTATGGCCATTCGAAGGAAAACTTGTTCATTTCAATCCATCTGAAGCTTTACCTTAAGATCATCTTTACAATCCATCTATTTTATTAAAACCAGAAAACAAATAAGTAGGTCAACCAATCTAACATTTGACTGCAGCCTAATAAGATTAAGATGCTGATGTTAACCATGAATTTGATTATGAATCTGAAGATTGTGATTTCTAAACTGAGAGTTTCAGAACTTAGCATTTCAGAAAAAGAGGACCTATGTGGCCATGGGCTTTAATAGCTACTATGCCATTTGTTTATTTCTGTAATATCATTCATCTAATAATCTTTAGGGGCTGAATTCCTTTACCAAAGATATCCAGATGAAGATCATTGGAGAATTACTCATCCACCCCCTCTCAACTTCCCTGATAGTGAAGTAATTTTTATTATATATTCAACTAGGATACTGATGATACTGATTCTTATTAAGATTATCACACTCCAGGTGGTAGATTCTTAAGAGATATTGGCATTATTGGAGATTTATGGTTCGACATTAAGGATGGTAAGAAGGTAATGAACAAATGGTCTGGGTGCAATCAACCACTTCCTGATATTTGAATAATACAACAATAAATTATCAAAAAATTATTAAGTAAACTTAAGATTTCATTTTTACTATATCTCTCATAAATTATATAGAAATCTATTTCTAATCTTTCTATAATTTTTTCTATAATTTAATGAAATATAAATAGTATTGTATTTCTATTTAGTTTAGTTTAATTTCTATTAGATTTCATTTTATTGAATTGAATTAAGAATGAATAAATTTCATAACCCTCTTAATTAATTTATTAAATAGAAATTTTTCATTTCTTCATTTAAAATTATGCTAGAATACATTAAAATTTTAATTCTCCACAATTAATCTCTAAGTCGAATCTATTATACATCCAATGAACTCCAATTATTAAAAATTTAATTTTCATAGAGATTGAATTGTGTTCACAAATGAGCAAGTATATTAATGTATAAAAACGGTATTTATATAAATATTATTATTATTGAAAAAGAATGAAGACAATTTCAGGAGTGTTAGTCATTCTCCTTTTAAGTTAGAGTGTATTTTGCAGTCCCAAGAAGATCAATACAGACTTTTTGAATTTACTTAGTTCTAAAACAAATGTTTTAAGTTCTCAAGATGCCATTCAATCAGTGTTAACTTTGCTTGAAGATCTTTAGGGTGCAAATGTAGAAGCTCAAGATAAGGCAGACTTTACTTTCTAACGTTTTGAATCAGCCATTTTATAAGATGTCAATGAGTTCTCAGGAATTGTAAATGTTAATTCAAAGAGTGCTGCTGCAGCCTAATAAGACTTAGAAGCTGTTGAGTATTATTTATCTTAAAACATTAAGTCTTAAGATCCAATAAACAACTGATTACTTAAATTGGAATAACAAGCGATTTAAAGCAAATGAAGTTAAGCTTGAAAATTTGGCTGAATAACGATGTGAAGCCAATGCTCTTTTCATTGATACTCTTAGAGAATATAAAAATGCTCTTTCAGTTCTAGATTGGGTCAGAAGTGATGCTTAAAGCAAATAAAGTAATTTTGTAGAAAAGAATCATGTTGGAGATTATGCAGAAAAATTGAGTAAGTATGCAAACTTGTTTGAAGAGTAAGCTGTTTAAGATTTTGTTAAATTAGGAGAAGAAGAAACTTCATTTGCATAAACAAGTACTTTTTTTCTATATTAAATTTAAGGATCACGAGGAAATGGAGAATAATTAGCCTCATTAGTAGAAAAAGATGTTGTTGGAATCATTTAATAATTAATTGAAAAATTGAGAGAAACAATCAAAGGCTTAGAAGAATAAGAAATCTAATCTGCCAATGATTTTGCTGATTTCAAGACTAACTTACTTGCTGAATAAGAATCTCTTAAATAAGAATATGATGCTAAAGCTAAATTCTTGAACTCACTTTAAAATGATAAGGAATTGGCTTCAGATATATTAATTAAGAAGAAGGAACTCTAAGAGTAAAGTATGAGAATCTTAAGCTTGACATAAGGTAATGATTAATATAAATTCTTTTTAGAAGAATACAATTATAAAAAGAAATTGTACAATTCTGAAAAAGAGAAGAGACATGAAGAGAATTAATTATTAGAGGAATCTCTTTTAATTTTTAGAGAGAAGATAGCAACAGTTAATGAATATTTGAAAAAGAGAGTTAATGAATATGTAGGTGAATCCCTTATTGAAGAACATGCAGTTAGTAATCAAGCACCAGTTCAAAATAGAAAAGGAAAATAATGAAAAACCAACAAACATTAAAATTATAATTATTTAAAAAGTTTCTTCACATAAATCTAAATTTATTAGAATAAATTCATTTTATTTTATAGATTCTAATGATTTTTACTAATTTAATAGTTATCCTATTTAATCTCATAATTTTATATATCAAATAAATATAATTCAATATATTAAGAGTTAAATTAATCAGGAATGTAGAAGTTTAAAAATTAGGATGGTTCTTTAATATATAAATTTATTAATATAAAAAAAAAAGAAATAAATATGTTAAATCAAAGAGATAAATAATACTGTAAGTTATTACTTTGTTGTCTGAACTTCAAAATTGTAAAAAAGTATTATTTATGAATTATATATTACAGTATTGTTTGCAAATGACAGAAGAGATTTTTAATAGGATTAAAAATATAGAATATATATAAATGAACAATTAAATTATATTTAGTTGGTAAGATAAATACATAAATATTTATTGTACTACGTGTTTATAATGATATCAATAGAAGAAACCAAGGATTTTACCTCCAATATGTCTTTATCTGGCTTCTTCATGTGTAAGGATTCCAACATTGGTTGTAAGGACAACACAACCAAATTGTCTAGCAGGTAGAATGTTATTAGCCCATTTTTCAAATTCTCCTAATGTAACATCATATCTAGGAGAGATCACACCACATTTATTAATGCGTCCTAGAATTTAATGTTTATTGGATACCCAATAATTCAACAACAATCTTGCCACTTCTATGATCATCAACGATTTCAAATTCGCCAATGTAGCCGTGTCTTTGCATAACTTATAAGAACTTCACAACTAATTTGGATGTTGGTCTAATGAGCACTTGCTTTCTTCCTTGTCTTAAAAAGTTAGGACAACAAGTACAACCTTTCAGCGTTCACAATAGAACGGAGGCAATCATTAAGGACATTCATTTTCACCATTCGTCAATAAATACTTTTTAATATTTTTAAATCTTATTTAATATGCTAACTTATTATTTTAATATGTTATAATATGTTCAATCAACCACGGCCCTTCGAAAGACTTGCATTATGGATAAAATAATTACTCTGGGTCTTATTTAAGTACTTTCTTTGCCTATTTCAATGCTTTCAATGTTTTTTGGAGTTATTATCTTTCCTAAAGAATATAGACAGGCTATAATAATAATAAATAGAGATAAATTTACCTCTTCTAACATTTAGAAAACATTGTCGCTCTTATTCATTTGATCATATAAAACCAATTACATTTTGTCCAAAGTTTATTTCACTAAATAATACCCAATATACTAAAAGTATTAGAAGAGATATTTACTTTTGGAATGCTATCTCTAAGATTTCTTATTAAGATTTTATAATAGAGATCAACTCTATTTCTGAGTTCTCTAACTAAGATCTTTTTTGGATCAAGACTCTTAGAGTTTTATTTAAATACAAGATCTGCTTTTGTAGTCAAGTATTCTTCATCATTTGTATAAATGTAATTCATTTCTGATTCAATTTAATTAATCACAACTTGTTCAGCCTTGGCTCTTTAAGACTCTATGACCTTTCTACTCATTTCTGAGATTTCATCTAGAACTGAAGGGAATCTAGTGAATACCTATATTAAAAGAGAATGTAATACTTTTCTTAATATCTATTAACTTATTTCATCCATATATTAGAATATTTAATCTAGAACATCTTAAGCAGGTCGAATGAGTGCTTAAACTTATGGAACAATTAAATAGAGAAAACTATCAAAAGATGGAAACCCAGGGATACTATCACCTTAATGTAATTGATCAGCTAATTCAATATCTTTATCTAGATAACAATCAGTGACATGATATTTTTCATCAGCAAATTCTTGATAAAGTTCATTAAACATTTATTTAATTTTAGCACCTCCTGTGAGTTCAATTTTCTTTTCTTCATCAGTGATAGTAGCTTCATTTTTATCATATTTTCCATCCATTGTATTTTTAAATCCATCTGTATAATCTTGTAGTAAATTAAATACTAATTAAACTTTATCCTTTTAATCTCTTGGTAACTCAGAACCAAGTAATTTGAGTTTATCTTCACATTCATCACCTTTAGTATCAATTTCCTTGATAATATCAGGTAAACATTTTCTAATATGTTAATATAAGACAGTTGTCAATTTTTCAATTAATGCTCTAGTTCCTAATATATCTTAAGGGATTCCTGCATATCTAGGATCATTTTAAAAATAGTCTTCTTCTTAACGAAGTGCTTTTTAAACAGGAACTTTATTAATGATATCTTATTAGCTTCGATTTTTGACTCCTATATATCCTAATCTCAATTTGACTTCCTCATTCAACAAAACTTTGGATGCATCTGAACCTTCTCCCATAATATCAATTTTTGTGATTACACCTATAGTTCTGATGCCATCTGGATCAAGTTATCTAGCTAATTTCAAAGATCTCTATGTAGTTATATCTTAACTTGCAGGCATTACACATAGAATGATGGTTCGCTCATCTTCACAATATCTATAGTTTCATAAATTAAAAATACCTTTTACACATATTTAATGTAATCTCTTCAATATTGTCAGGTTAATCAGAATCTCTTAATGGTATTAGAGTAATTCCTGGCAAATCTATAATCGTAAGATCTGGACAATCAGGTGACCAAATTGTCAATTCAATAGGATCAGGTAAGATATCTATGCTTAAACAATGATTTTACTTTTTTTCTATCCTGCTTTTGCATCTGTTAGTCTATCAATTTCTTCACGAACCTTAGTGAAATCTGTAAACTTTTTCTCTGGTACTTCCTTGAAGATTGCCCAAGGTTACAATCTTTCTTGAATATGTACAAGACGCAATTCCAAAGGTCTACGAGTTACAACACCCTTTTTTGAATAGCAATTAATCAATTACATCACCCCTTGGTAAGAAATCCAATCCACATATATTTTCCAATAAACTACTCTTTCCTGCACTTTACATTCCTACAACACATATTCTTGGTAATTTTATGTAATCTTAAACACCACAATCTCTCAAATCATCAATGAGAGTGACCATTTTTCTCATATTGTCCCATAATCCAGATTTCATCGTAATAATGAATTAATTAAAAAAAAAATCAATTTTTCAATTCCTTTTACTCCATCACCGCTTTAAATAGATTCATCTTATATGTATCCCATTTTTTAACTTTCTTTGCTTCCTCATCATCAAATATATGATCGAATTCTGGTTTTCTCTTTATTCCATCAATCAAATGTTATTTTAAAGGTTGACTGACTAAATGAAATAATCCCTTATCTAATTTATACACCTCAGTCTTTGCTGCATCACTAATCACTGTCAATCTACTTCTTTCTGATAAATCATATTTCATTTCCATTATATCTTCATCAAATAATTTATATTCATTTAATAACACTCTCCCCATAAAGAAATCTCCTCTTACAAATTCTCTATAAAGAAAATGGTATTTGAATGCCATATACTCTTTATTTTTGTATATTTCTTAATATTAAAAAGATTAAGGTATCCCTAATCCAGGTACATTCTCTAAATCTAAAGATGTATTCTTCACTCTCATTTTCTTATCCTCTCTAATTTAACCATCTCTAATATTGATGTTTTATTACAATCAATTAAACCACATTTCAATGGCTTTTTCTTATTTGGATCATCAGCTCTCATCACTTTCAAATCTCTAATAAATACTTCCTCCTTAACACACTTGCATCTTCCACTTGCAACAATGTAAAAGTATTTCTATGGCTCACCTTCTTTTAAAATCACTTAACCCATCCTATAAGTTTCACTTTCCAATAAATTTGCTATAGGTATTAATTCCATTTAAGATAGAAACTAATATAATTAATTGCAGTAATACATCAAAACAAGGCATAGTTAATAATGTCTTTAATTTATCCTCAAGTTCTGAAGTAATGACATTCAAAATTATGCTTTTAAAATAATCTCTTGATATTGCCAATAAATAAGTATCTACAGCACATTCAATTGAAGCACTTCTCTTTGGTTAAATTTTAACTTATTCTTATTTCTCATCCTCATTGTAATCTTTCTTCCACCAATTTTTAGCCTTTTCCTTTTGTTATTCTTATCTCTACATCTCATCTCTTATCTTATTCAATGTATATTTGCTATTAGAATGAAGTTAATTTTGATCTGGCCTATTAATTTTAGTATTTGGATCTATCAAAGCCAATTCACCAAATTATTACCCAGTATATAAAGTACTCACAATAGGATTACAATCAGCCACATGAGGATTCTTAATTCTTACATGACATCCACCATTAAGGATTATATACATTTATTCTCCAACATCACCTTCATAAAAGATATATTCACCACATTTGTAAAAAACTAAAGAACTCAATTTTAACAATAGAATTCTTGTTTATTTACTGAATTACCAGAAGAATTTTAAATTCTTACAAATACCATCCAATACTTAAATTATATTAAATAAAATTACATTCATAATTCCTATCATCAACTGATTTCTTTAGTTCTCTTAAAACTAAATTTATTTCATCTAATGAAAAATGATCTCCAACTTTTAAAAATAGAGCTGGTTTATCTATCTTATTTTTCTAAGCATCCTCATATAATTTGTTATCCTCTTTGACCATTTAATCAAATTTTTATTGAGTCTCCTTTAATTACTATTCGAAAGATCTATTTATTAGATCCACTTTAGCAAAAAAGTTTTATTATTAAACTAAAGGTTTATTAAATATTTAAATCTCATCATCTAACATTTCAATACTTTCTTCCTTTGCTAAATCACCATCATCTTCTAATTCACTTAATAATGAATTATGTTAATCAAATTTATCTAATAAAACTTCTCTTTTAGCAATTGCTCTTTTCTTTTCTGCTTATGCTTACTTCATCTCTAAATAAGGTCTTAAATCATCTAAAAATTGCTTTCTTTTCTTCTTTATATATTCTTTTTCTTTCTATGTTAATACATTTGATTCTAAATCCAAATGAGTTAATGATTTCTCTAATTCATGTATTGATTCCTCCATAGGTTTATTAGCTTTATTTGCTTATATCACAACCTTCTAAGCCAAATCTTTCCAACAATCACCTAAAGGATTTTCTCTTTTATAATTTGTTGTTTTAGGTCTATTTTCAGGTAACAATTTTCTTTTCTTTATTTATTATGATTAAATTGGTCTATTTGATATTGTTTTCTCAATTAATTCTCTCTATCTCTCCAATTTCGAAGATTAATTACGAGGCAATTATTGATAATGAACTAATCTATTTGATGATTTTAATCTTTCCATATGTTTATGAACATGAGGATTCACTGTAAATTCATCAAAATCATTCTAATATATTTAATTTTCCATATCTTACAATATATTCAGGAAATTTATTTTAAATGACATATTATCCTCCTGTCGGTTCCATCTTAATTACTTATGGCACTCGTTCAATTAATTATCTGAAATCTTAAATTAGTTTTGGCCTTCTTTAAACACCCTCAGGAGCTGTTGTAGCTCTAATTTCAAATTCAGGTTCTTGAGTTTGCTTTGATTGTTATACATCCTCATCATGAATTGATTACATTTATAAATGTGGAGGTTCTTAAAAAAAAGGATATTACAATTATGGAACCTTTTTTATTGGCCTAGCAATAGGTTGTGCACTTAATGGAAGTCCTAATACTATATCAAGGTGATATTACCTTTAATCAACTTCGCTGAATAATAAGCAGATGTTATTCTATTTTATTGTTTCAACTATGGGTAAACTAGACTAACAGTGGCAGCTGATTCATGTTTTTGAAGTTACTTGGTCTATGTTTCCTGTTATCCAAGCTATTTCTTATTATTTAATAGTGTTTTCATTGTGAATAATTTTTTATATTTATTATTTGTTATATATATTTCAAAGTTTTAATGTTTTTGTTTTTTCGAGAATCTGACGCATTTGAGTAATATTAGATATCAATTCACTTAATTAAGTTTAGTTTTCTTTCAACATTCCTTTCAATAACTAAGTTTATACTGTTCTTATCTCAGCAACCATTTTGACATCTTCTAGATCCTCTTTCTATTTAAACTTCATATCTGAGAATTCCAATTATTTCTATTTTTATATCTTTACCTTATCAATAATATTAACTAACTCTTATATTAATATATGATATTATTCTAATTTTAACTCTAATAATTTATTTTATTCATCCATTACTTTTATTTACTAAGCACTTGAAGTACCACTTTATGATTTTAAATCTCTGAATTGTTTTGCTAATCGTTAATTTTCCTTATTCAATTCTTCATTTAGTTCAGTTAATAAATCAATTTAATCATTTTTTTATTATATTAATTCGTTTCTATTTTTTTCATCTTTCATTTTTTCTAATTTTTTTTATAATTATTAATTTTAAATTTTTAAATCTCTTATTTCTTCAATATTATCTTACTATTATAATTAATTTATTTATTTTTAAAGTAATTTTATTTTATTTTCATAATTTTCTTTTAATTCATCAATTTATATTTAATTAGGTTAATTTTATTATTTCTTATCTTCAGATTATTTCTTAAGATTTTTGATTTATTATTCATATTTTTATTTAAATTAAGATATCTCTTAAAAATCATTTTCATAATCACTATCTATAATTTCTGTTTTTTGTTTATTTGCAATAGATTTTAGATCATCTTCTTTTTATAATTTATATTTTGAAATTTCATTTTTTAATTATTCAATTTATGATTTCAATTCTGAATTGTCAATTCTTAATTCATGTAATTTAATTTTATACACTTCAGAATCATTATTTTATTATTAATTAACAAGTATAGAATTCTCTTTTTATAATTATTTAATTTTATCTCTTAATTAAATAATCTCATCATTTAATTTTTTCATTTCCAAATCCCTTCTATCAACTTATTCTTAAAGTTTTTAATTAATTTCACTGACTTTCTGCATATCAGGTTTAATCATAGATTATCGAGCACTTAAAGTTAAATTATCCACTTTAATTGAATCAGATCTAGTTGTAATATATACTTTCTTATAACTTTCAAAATCACAATTTTAAGTTTATTTATAAAGTACACTTAATTAATTAGTTCTAAGTTATCTAAGCATAAATAATTCTGTTTCTTCATGATTGAATTTATTTTTCTACATCTCCTGATTAGATAATTAACATAAAACAGCCATCTAAGCCAATAAATCCATATATCCATTTGAACCAGACATGAATACAGAACTTATAATGAAAAAAGTAGTTTCAAATAAAAAGAGATTAATACTCAATGTAACTAAGTAGGATTTAAGTTTCTATGAGAGGAAACTCTTAATTACACTCATATCATTGGAATCAACTTGAAGAGCATCTTTCAATATGCCAACAACAATAGCATTTTCATTAACTAAATCATATTTAGTGTTAGTTTTTGGATATAATTGAGATGGGAATATATGAGCATATAAAGCAGTTAAGAGTATATAAGCAGATGCTTCAGATGCAAAACAAAGGAGAAAATAAGTAATGAGCACAATTTCATGTGAATATCCAATTTATGGATACAATAATAAAAGTGTTCCAGCAACTCTCAAAATGGAAGTTTTGACTACTTCTTTTTGACGAAATGATTCCACATTTTTCAATGTTGCTACCATAAAATCTTTAATGGAATAGTTTACGAATCCATCAATATCATTTATTACTACTTCTAATTTGGCTTTGAAGATATCATAAGCATTAGTATCTTTAGATAGTTTTGCATCATCTAATGCATTCAAAAAATCCTAAAATTTGCTTAAGTCTTAATTATTACATTTTTTGCTTTTGTAATATCAGTTCCGAATGATTATAACCATTATTATGAAAATGAATCTTTGTTAAAACTTATTTTGTATTGTTCTAAGAATCTTTTTAATGAATCACTTTCCTAATTATTTAAATAGAAATGTTACATCTTTACAAAAGTTACATAAACGATGAGTTTTCTTAGATAGACCATCTGCCTTCTATACTTGAGCTTTATTTGGAGCACATTTATCACATACTGCTCTTTTACATCTGTTGATCAACAAATATTAATTACCTCTTACATTAATGTTCTTTAACTGACATTGTGAATTTTGCTCCACATAATTAACAGTTCTTTAACTTCCCCCTATCATCTTTGATTGTAATCCCATATATAAATATTGGTTATGATTTATACATTGATAATATTAAACTATTTTATTAGTTATCTTATATAATTAATGATAAATAATCTTTTTAAATATCGTTACCTATTCAGAATTCATTTTAGTAATAAGGAGGAAACTAGAATAACCGTTTTGAAAGGCAATTAAAAAAATTGCATATTTATATGATGATATTTGAATACTTTAAACCTACACAATGTATATTAGAAAAAGAAAAAATAATAAAGCCTAATTAAACTACTATCTAATCAAGAATCTACAAAAAGAAAACTTATTTGGATCAAAAACTGCTCTTCTAATCTGAAGACTATTAGTTATAATTATTTGCCATTATTCTAAAATAGCTATGAATGTATTTAATAGAAAATGTCACTTTTAATAAGTTTTCTATCATATTTAAATTGAATCCCTATTATACTTATTAAAAGGACAATCAAATCATATTAATAAATGAACTTTTAGTTATTATATAAATTAGATTAGGAGAAATTAATGTATACTTAAATACTCAATAAAAATTGTTATTAAAAGGAAGAATTTTTACATAAGTTCAACAAGTTTATTAGAAATTGATTACTTATTTGTTAGATTATATAAATATTGATAATTTTGAAAATTAACTTATTATTCTTAATAATTATTTATGAAAAGGATGTTTAAAAGGATATTATATTATAGACATTTTTATTATAAATTCTAGACTTTTAATCTGAATAAGGTTCTAATCAATAAATGTCATTATCAAATAATAGTAATTGAATTTATATATATTAAATTTAATATTTCTTTATATGAAGAAAATGTCTGGCTAACCAATATTAAAAAAGGTGTCTATGAATCATAATCACACTCATTTAGAATCAGAAGCATCTGATGTTGAAAGAACCACAAGTTTTGAATCAAGTTAATTGGGCAGAATTATTGATATATCGTCATTTCGTAAAACTTCCACTTCTTCAAAAGGAGATAATAATTAAAGTCCTAGATAATAAAGGAGAAATTCATATGTCACTTTTGAATCTAATGATGTGTCAATCTCTGTCTGTCAAATCAAATCCATTAATGAGTAATTTTTTTAACTATGCTATTATTAGTCCTTCACAGTATTTGAAAATGAATGATTTATAAATTAGAGTTTGGAAAGCATTGACTAAATTTACAAATTCATAATTAGTACAATTCCTCTATTATTTAGGAATCAGTTTTTTTGATTGATATTATTGTTTTGCATAATGATAAGGAATTTGAATTTAAGTTTGACCTTTCTTAATTGTCTTGTTTTATGACAATGAAAGAATTGAAAGAATAAATCCATCTTATATTTTCTGAATAAAAGAATCAAAGTAGTTATTTAATTTTATATATAGAAATATAAGACCCATAGTTATATATTTTGATTGGAGTTATTAAAACATAAAAATTGGATGGTGATATAAGATTATTTGAATTACTAAACATTTTACTTAATGGAAAAAAAACTTTGATATTGTAATCCTCATGCTAAAATTTTTGAAAGTATTTTTTTTTTCATATTAATCTTTCCACATATAAGTTTTTATTAATTTTTCTCTTATCATACTTGTTATATTTTATCCTAATTTTCAAATCTTCATTAGATTCTCATTTTTTTATTGTATATTAAAGTTTTTGAAATATCGTAATTAAATACCTTATTAAATTTAAGAGTAATTATTATTAATATTTAACAAATAATTTAAGATTAAATACTAATCAAACATACTTGTGATATTTTTTGGTTTGTAAATATATTCAAAATATAATTAAGTTCTTAATAAATTTACGTGATTAATCATTACTAACTTTAATTCATAGACTTCCTCCTTGCACTTAATATTATTTTTATAATTTTACTCTAATTTATTTAATCCATAAAATACTGTCTTAATTTCAAATTTAATTCTATCAGTTTTAAGAGTTTATAAAGCTTAAAAAATCTCTATGTGATTCATTTTCAAAAAATTAAGTAAAATTTATTTTTTTAAATAAATTTCAAGTTTATAAAAACAATTAATGAACAAGTGTAGTCTAGCTTTATAAACTTCAATGCTTTTTGATGAATAAGAAGGTATATAATTATTTAATATTAGACTTCTAAGCTCATGATTGTGATGGATTAGGGCCATGGTATAAAATGAAAGAAAAGAAATAATTGGTTGTTCCTCTACAACCTATAAGAATCCCTTAAGTTAGAATAAAGAGTTAATAATTATAAAAACGAGTCCACTAAATAAAAACAGAAAGGTACAATACTGAAAGAGCAGTGCAAGTGAATGAGGATCCATTTCGCATAAAAAACATAAAATAAAATTAAGAATTCACTGATACTTCACCAGTGGAATAAATCATTAAGAAGCACTTTTCCAATAAATAGACTGTATTTTTCCCAAAAAGTTAACAGAGTTCGTTTTTATAAAAATCAGATAGATCAAATCGATAAATAAGAGTAAAGAAACTCAAGATTTATCATTCTGATATACCATTGCTTAACTAATATAATTATTTTTCAAGATTATTATGAAATCTTAACATTAGACTCTCAACCGATTGCGCATAAATGCAAATATGAGTTGATAACTTTTATTGATATATTATTCTAATTATTCTAATTATACAAAGATTATTTATTTTGTAGAAAAATTTAATTAAAAATTTCCCTTCCTACTGAAACTTTGAAGAATGAATGTTTACCATATATTGATTAAAATTCAAAAATAATACTAAAAATTTATTAGAAATAATATCTTGGAAAATTACAAATGCTAATTTAGCATTATTTTATTATTTGATATAAAAAAGTCATTCAATATTAATTAATTAACATTATAAAAAAGAATGATATATAGCTAGATTTGCCATCAATAAATCTTCAATATATTTACTATTATTTATTTAACATATTATACTAAAGGTATCATTTTCCTTTTTTAGATTAGGTAACCTTTTTTGCTGCTTGGCCTACTTCTACTTCAATCCAACCTTCATCATCATCATCATCAACATTTTGAATATTTTATGGTTAATTTTAAGGTTATGATTATTAGGGTTATTATTATTAAACGGGTTCAGGTTTTTTTTATTTTTGAGGGGGTGGTTTCTTAGCAGATCCAGATGATATTGTGATAGAATCTGTTTTAATTTCAACAGCAAATCCTGGAATATGTGAATTTTTTTATTAGATTTTTTTATTTATAGGTTTTTTTTTATCTTTATTTGTTGCACCAACAGTTTACCATCCATCTTCATCCTCATCATCATCTTCTTCCTTTTATTATTATTATTCCTATTTTTTTTATTATATTGGTTATTATTCAATTTTTGTTATTTGTTTTTATTATTATTCCTTTTTAGGTGATGTATTTTTCTTTGCTCCAACAATTTCCCATTCTTCATCAGCACTATCTACAGTTTCTGCTTATTATTATTTAGGTTGTAATTTCTATTCTTATTTTGGGGGCTCAGTTTTCAATTTTTATTATTTTTGTACCTAAGTTTATTATTATTAAGTTGGTTTTTCTGGTTATTACTAAATTTCTTCTTTTGCTTTTTCTGGTATTTTAGATTCTAATTTCTTTAAATAATCTTAAACTTCTTAATTTATAGTAGCATCTGATTCTTCTTTTGGTTTAGCCTCTAAAATAACTTCTTCTTATCTAATATGATTACAATATATATTACTTTTCATATCCTTTTTTTTAGTATAAATTTCCTTTATTTCCTTCCACATGCATACTTTTATTGTCACTTCTTTTTCTATCATTTGCTTTATTAGTTTATTTTTATTATTGCTTTGATTATTATTAATTATTTGTATAGGCCTTGGTAACTTTGACTTAAATAGGTTGTGCTACTAATGGCTTTGCCCATTATCCCATATCAATATTCTATTTAATTTTTGAATAGTCTATTTCAAAATCAATTCCTTATTCTTCTTTTTCTTTAGTCTATTGAACTTTAGGATCTTCTTATTTTTCAATTTTAGTAGGTGAATCAAGTAATTGTTATTGATTTTCTTCTACTTATTTTAATTTTTATGTTTCTTTTAATTTTTAATCAGCTTCTTTTTTTTTATTAACTGCTTATATAATCTTTTCAACTCTAACCAATTTATCTAAAGTTTCTAAAGCAACTTTAGTTTGCATATTTATAGTGCCTTTTGTGATCAATTAATCAATTTCTGCTGATGTGTATGGTCCTGATGACTTTTAATTTTCATCCAAGTAATACCAAGCCTTCTTATTTGGATCACAAAGCCCACTTTCCACAAAGATTGTAGATGCAGGTTATGAAGGTTATTTTGTAATTTTTTGAACTTTATTATCTTTTTAGAAGTATTTTGGATGTGTGAATTTTTGATCTGGTTGAACTTCTATGAGCATTTCTTTGGCATCCAATTTTAAAGGGTATTAAACTCCTAAAGTAGAAGGTGGTTAATTCTGAATGAGAAACAAGTCTTGATGTTGAGTGAGCAATTTTATTATGTTGGAATTGGGTTATTTGGCTGGTTGATATTCAAGAAGGGTTGATGGATGGCTCATTAAAATTTAACACGTATATTTAATAGCAAAATAAAAAGTCAATTAAAACTGCAATTAAATAATTTCATTTTATCTTTTTTCATTGTTTTGAGCATATTAATAGAACTAAATATTAATATGCAACTACTTAACAAGATAAAATGAATGATCAGTCTTTTATTCAATCGTCTTTTTAGGTGGAACTGTCTATTCTGTAATTTCTTAAATTATGGTGGTTTTCTTTATTGGATTAAGTTGAAATTTTGGTTCCTCATTCATTTTTTTTCTTCTTCTACCTGAAGATGGTTATCGTAAAGCTCTTTCTCTTGTTTTAATGAAAATAAATTTTGCATCTTATTATATAGTAGGACATAATCTATCTATTAAATTGTCTGTAGGATCATAAGTATCAGATTGTGAATAATTCAAAGGAATTATTTTTCTTTATCTAGCCTGAGTTTTTGGTCTTGGTTTTTCTTCTTCTTCATAATATGAATTGATTTAGTGAAACAATTGAGAGATCAATTAATGATGAGAAGAATTTCTAATCTTAGAATCTGTTGTTTTAGGTCTGATTTTGCTAAAAGTTTAATTCATGAAATTCATTATTTATTATATATAACAAACATTTCAATGTCAATCTAAATTCATTTTAAAATTACATA
Source organism: Paramecium biaurelia (assembly GCA_000733385.1). Lineage (NCBI taxonomy): Eukaryota > Ciliophora > Oligohymenophorea > Peniculida > Parameciidae > Paramecium > Paramecium biaurelia. Next base: position 75,658 of record JPFL01000150.1, on the reverse strand, counting down.
TATTATTATTATTTCAATATAGCATAACTCCTTAACAAATTCTCTCTAATCTAACCAATTTTTCTTATTCAAATTTTTTTAACTTTTCAAATTATTTCATTCGTTTAATTTCTTCCTAACTTTCATTTTAAATAAATTTTAAACTCTCATCAATTTCCTACTATTTTTTTTATCCTTGTTTAATGATATTCACAATCAAAGGATTTATATTCTTTAAATGTTATTATTATTAATTTTCAGTTTTAAGTAAATATTTTTTGGATTTTAATTCATTAATTTAATGAACCATAGAAACTTTTGGACTCTTCAAACAAACTGGACAATGATATTATGCCTTCTCATCCAAATGTAAACAATTATAATGGAAGGTATGACCACAAGCTAATAGAATTATTGATTCAAGTTATTAATGATACTAATAATAATTATAACATTAATAACAACCTGGTAAGAAACCCCTTCCTTAAAGTTATAAATTAACCAAAATTCTCATGTTTTTAATACATTTAATAAAATTGATATCTACCAACTTTGTATAAACAGTAGTAGAAAAACTAAAGTGTTTATACATAGACAAAAAAGTCATTTTAAGTTTAGATGAACTTAATCTCATGTATTTAGTTGTTATTTTATCAAGAAATGCATCTAAATGACTACATTCTGCCCACTTCTTTAACAATAATGGAATATATTCTTCTAAATAAGATGGATAAGGTTATGGTGTATATCTATTTTATGATAGTTCCAAAATACATTAAGTCACCATATCCCAAGATTCATCCAATTCATCTAATTTATTATTCCTAAGACAAATATTACAAATTTCTAAAAAATAGCAATAAAATTCACTCTAAATAATTAAAATTAAATATATACTTTACTTAAAAATGCTTTCTATTGTATTTTTTAAATAAAATCATCAAGTTTGACACTAATAGCTTCTGTTATGGCACCTGATCTTTCATGTAAATATACTAATGCATCAGGCACAGGATATTATTTCAATACTCCAATTATATCATCTAAAGGATATTCCTATTCTTAAAGTTCCTTTAATACTTTTTCTGGTTTAATTTAGCAAAGTAATTTAATATATAATTTTAATAAATCTGTATTTGATTGATATTATTTTCTATCTGCTTACATAATTTATTCTAAATATTCTAATTAATATTTTGGTAATTCACCCATCTTATTTAGAATACTAAGATCATTAGCTTAAAAATATTTTGAGATCAATGACCTTGTGTGAATAGCACTGTATGATACCAAAGATCCTATATGATGTAGAATTCTATCTCGAAAAGAATCAATATATGAAATAGGAGGATCTTTTTATAAAATTTTCGAAATCCAAGTAAAAATTTCAAATTTAACTTTGATATTAAAATGTTGTAATTGATTTTTAATTTTGATTCTGAAATCTAAAGTTTTATTATAATTTTTAAGTTCTTCATTCAAATACATTTTAACCCAATCAAATTATCCATCTGATGCCATTGAATTTAAAACATCTTCTTTATCAACCATAGGATATTTCTTAAATAAATTAATTATAAATTGATTGTATGCAAATATTAAACAATATTTAAGAGTTGGTTCATCATTATGTAATATATTAGGTAAAGGTAAACATTAAAGTGGTAAAAATATTAAATGTCTATGTTCACTTACTAAATCTAAGAATAATTCAGTTAATTATTTATTTTATAATTATTCTGTATATTCTTTACTCAAAATACTTGCTTAAATAGATCTACCAACTTAATTGATCATTTTATCCCATGCAATTGCCTCTGGTAAAGTTTTTATTTACAATTAAGTTAATTGAAATTTTAAATCATTTTAATCTTTTATTGCCTTTAATTTTAAAAAAGCTTAACTCATATTAATATAATATTTCTTTAATCGTTCTTTATCTAAAAACTAATCATAAGGTGGTATAAAAAACTTATAACATAACTAGACACAACCAGCAAAATCTATACTCATTAATAAAAACAATGTTTGAGTTTCAAACAACCATAAAGATATCTAATCAGATTTCTCTTTTACTGATTCTTCAATATGTAAAGTATATTCCAAATATAATATGATATTTTTTCCTTATTCAATTACTAATTATGGATCCTTCTTCTTAATGTCTTATTAAATGATACCCCATAATTTAGCCAAAGGAGTCAAGAAATCTCCAGATCTTGTACATACATAACTCAAACTTGTAGTCAATTTATTTACTAGACAAAGTTAAATTAATTATTCAGTATTAATTTTTGAATATTCAATTTTCGAAATGAAAGTATCAATACATTATTATTCACCTTTGTTAACATAATATAGTAAGATTTCATCTAATCAAATTAATAATAAATAGAATACTTATAGTTTATTCACTTGCATCAATCATTTTAACCTTTCCATTCTTTAGATACAAACTTAATTCATTGCATAATAAACTGACATCTCCATTTAAAAATTTCTTTATTATACAATATATTTAATTAAATAAGATATCACTTGAAACTCTCAATAGAAAATCTACAAGCATTGAAAGTAGTGTCTTCACTTTTTCCACATCTTGTTAATGACCAAATAATGAAGTTGGAGTATAAATCAAGGTTTTATGTTTATCTAAAGTAGTTTTGATTTCCTCCAATACAACTTTAATATAATGAGTTGCTATTTCTAATACTTTCTTCTTTAAAACTTACATATTAAATTTAATTGGAGTGGATTTCATACTACCATCCATCAAAGCAAGAATTAATAACATTCCTTTGGCCCAATCTTTATTTTAAATAAAAATATCAATAGATTATTCCAAATTATTTATACTACCTATTACAATAGATCCTTCCACTAATATATGGATTTATCTTGATTATTTATTTAAAGCATATATTTAATTTTGTAATGGATATTATTTTAATTCTATCCCTTCTTCTTTATTTACAACTTCAACCTAATAAAGAGAAGTGAATGGAGAATCAGGCCAATTCTTTTTCTAAATGAAATATGGTATTTATTCTATTCCTTTTGGTATCACATGCATTTCCAAATGTAATGTATTAAACAAATATATATTTTGATTTGTAGTAATAACTTCTATGATTGATTATTCAACAAAATAAGCTGCATGTATTTATTAATTAAAAATCAATGGTTTAAGTGTCGTATATCTTGCCTAATCATTGCTTCTTACTAATATAAACATATGACAATTCCAACAAAGTAATATTATCAATCTCTTTTCTTTCCATTATTATTCTTACTCTTAATTTGGAGGAGGTAAAATACCATAACCATAAGAAAGATAACAATAAAAGGGTTTTTCTGTTGCTGAAATATGTGGATTTTCTATCTCTATTATAGATTTCAACTTCTTTTCATCATCCTTATAAGTAACGATTAGATAAAATTTACTTAATGAACACAACCCAATTATTCTACTAGATTTTTCATATTAATCACCCACAAATTCTTTAGTTTCATTTTTATCTAAAACTATTATATTTAACATTGGAAATTATTATCTTGGTATTGTTAATTGTATTTCATAATCAAATCCCAACATTCCTTTTCGAAAATTTACAATTCTCATTACACCCACATCATCTGAAGTTATAACATTATAAAATTTTTTAGATTAAAATATGAATTTCAAAACTATTATTTTAGATTTTGTAATATTCTAACATGTGTATAAATGTTTCTTTTTTTTCATATTTATTATACTAACCCATCCACTCTCATAACCTACAGCTACTAATTCATTTAATGAATCTAAAGCAGTAACAGCTCCTATTTTCTATTATTATATTATAATATCCATCTATTATTAAGAGTAATAGAGAATATTTCCTAAAGATCCACCTACTAATAGAAACTCACCATTATGATGCACAACTTTTGGCTTACCAAAATTTTTAACTACTTATGGATTTGAAAATATCAATAATTGTTAAAATTATAGAGTATTATCAATTTTATTTCTTAAGGATTCTCTAAGAAAATCTAAAGGAGTCTTAAAATTTTTCTAAACTTAACAATATAAACAATAAGTTACTCTATTTCTCTTATTTTACTTTATTACGAAATTTTTCTTAAATTTCTAAACCTGCATCCAATAAATCAACAACTGATTTCTTCCTACTTGAAGAATCTAAATCTTCATCAAATACTGAATAATACTAAACAAGAAGTTAGAATTCCTTAGAATGGTCACAATTATCAAATGTAAAAATTTCCATGATACAATTATATTAATAATAATAAAAATCTATTTATTATATATTTTATTTTATTTTTGAAGTTATCATCATCCTTAATAAATTTTTAACTCACTCTACATAATGATTAAGTCAACTAACTAATCCACAAGTCTGCTTACAATTTCATTCAAAAATTAATATTTCTACTTGAAATCAAATTCATCTATTTGGTAGGTTAATATTAAAATTTTTCATTTTAAACCAGTAATTTCTCCTTGCATTCTAACTTATTTTAATAAAATCTTTTGTATCCTCTATCTTAGGTGATGTTTACTATTACCTTTAAATCTCATGTTACAATTTGATCCTATTCGAAATAAAATTAAATAATATTACTCTTGATACATTAATTTTAAACTTCTAATATTCTTGTTTAGTTTATGTATAATTATTTTATTGCTTTTTAAAATTTAGATCTATACATTCTGCTATTCTAATACTACGCTATATAAGTAAACTTCTAAGCAACTATTTTAACTTTCTATATATCTTAATATCTTACTATCTTTATGAAGTAAAAAATATAAATAAAATTTTAATTTCTTCTTGTAGTAGCCTTGAATTAAATTTCAAAGAATTTTTCTATTTAAATTCATTTAAAACAATCCAGTCTATAATCATTTATGAATTTAAACACTTATTTTAATAAATTCTATTCAATTTTAATGAACAGCCATATACATGATTAAATGTTATAATTATTAAATTCTTTGATTTTATTCATGTTATTATTAGTAAATAAATTAATATATTTCTTTTATTAATAATTATACAACTTACTCATACATATTTTTATTCTTCGTATTCTTAATTCTCAAAGAAATTTTTTAAATTAATTATTAAGTCTCTTTATGAATATTTACTTTTCTTTATTGTTTATTTTAATAAGGAGGAATTTATATACAATTCTATTCGAATTACTCAGTTATAATATTTGAATAGTAAATAATTTTTGGTTTAATCTAATATTAATATTTCATTGAGAAAAGAAATTATAGTTTCAAATGGTTTCTACGAATACATATGTTGAATTTAGATTATTTATATTTTGGATTCATGGATAGTTATATTAAATTTTGATCCCTATTTATTTTATTGATATGAACCATTTTTGTTTTTATGATAATGTTAGTATGATTAATAATTTGTTCTACCAATCTCATTATTTTAGTATTTCTGAATTTATGTATTGATGTACATATGAGTATTTAAGAGAATTCAGCCTATTATCTTATTCAAATATATAATTTTATGGTAATTCAAATATATTTTATAATTATTGTTTATAATATTCCTCTTATTTTTGAATTCTTCATCATAAAATTATAGAATAAGAGTAAAGAATTGTATAAATGATGCATATGTACTCCACAGACAACAATGACACATAAAAATGTAGACTAAGTTTATATATGAAAATTAATAATTTTAATACAATTTAGTGTTGAAAAAAGAATTTTAATGGTCTTCATATTATTTAATACTTGCTAAATTTATAATGCCCAACATTAAATATAATCAAGCGTGTAAATTTATAAAATTTAAAGTAAAATTATTAAATAGAATTTATATAATCATTGTGAAAATTAAACTAATCATTATTAATATTAAAGAATTTAGAGTTTTCAAAATTTGTTCTATTAGATTTTAAGGTTTAGAATAATTTTATCAAATTATTAATCATAGATCAGATAGGTTGATAACATAGTTAATTATTATAATAAATTGTTATATTAATTCTATTCATATAAAACTGAGCATCAATTAAAATTTAATTTTATAACAACTTAATATTAAAGAGTATTTTATTTCATCTAAAAATTAGAACATTAATTTTTTAGAAAGCCATAAATAAATAAAGACCAAATATTGAAATTTATGAAATAAAATATGAAAGATTTTAAATATAATTTACAAAAGAAATTAGTTTACTGTCTTTCTGATTCACAACAATAATATCTATAGAAATTATGCTTAATAATTTTTATTTATTAATAATAACATGAATCATTAAATAAATGAGTGCTAAATGATCGAAGAATAAAACTAAATAAAATGTAATTAACATAATTAAATTGCTGATCTTGTTGAGATTGATTAGAATAAAAATTTTAAACTTTTATGTAAATAATGTTTTTAGGAAATGGAAGGTCAAAAAACGGTTTACAACATCAATGAAGCTATAAATGAGATTAAAAAAAGGAAATAAGCTGAATATTAAGAATATTAAAACAATATAGATCCTGAATTCTATGTACTTAATAATTCGATATATGAAATGTCTAAACTATAGGAATCTATATAATAATTAATAACGAATTTGTTGGAGGCTCTAAATAACTGGAAGTAGGAATTAGTTAGCAAATTAGAGGGAATTTCTAAATATAGTTTTATTAAAGAATTATAGTAGTAACCACAGCATAATAATAAAGTAGCTGAATTTATATAAAAAACAAGATAGACATATACAAAAAGCATATAACAAAATCTATAATATTTAAAAATTCAAGTAACATCAAATAATAATTTAAAAAAACTTCATGGATTCCTTAAGATTATGGATGAATGCTAATTGTCTCCTGGAAAATAATATTAATAATTTCAATAATCAAGGTAAAATGTAAAAATAGAAATAAAACATAATCCTGATATAGAAATCTTTTTAAAAGGAGAAAATTCTGAACTCATTGAGGTCATTTAATTAAATAAGTTATAAATGCAGAAAGGATCTATATCTTTTAAATAATAAAATAAAATAATTTAATAATCAACCAAATGTCTAGCAGTTTCATTTAATAAAGATGATTCTATACTTGCAACTGCTTGTAATAAAGAAATTAAATTATGGAAATTTTAAGATGGAAATATTGGCGACCTTCTTTATAGTTTAAATGAACATACTTCAGAAATTAATACTCTATTATTTAGTAAAAAGAAAAATTGGTTATTTTCAGCAGGAAAGGATTTATAGATAATTCTATGGAAACCAAAAAAGATTTTATTCAACTTTAATATAACTACAAAATAAACTATTAAGGATGCTCATAGAGAATAAATCCTATCGCTTATTTTAAATGAAAATGAAAATTAATTGATCTCTTGCAGTACTGATTGTAAAATCAGTATTTGGGAAGTGAATTATTAAAAAAATTCTATTTGTTTTCAACAATCATTAGAAAAACATAATGGTCCTGTAATATAGATAAGTTTAAATTAAAAAAATAATTTAATGGTGTCTACTGCATTAGATAAATAAGTAATTATTTGGAGTATAAATGATTAATAAGAATGGAGCTTTAAATAAGTATTAGAAAATTAAACAAATGATGTTGGATATAGAATTAGTTTTACAAATGATTAAACTGTAGTTTGGTAAAAACACTCAGGATAAATTCATGTCTTTAAAGAAGAATAAGGAATATTTAAAGAGATACCTGAATTAAAAATATCACTAGCAGTATAAGGTTAGAAAGAGGGAGATTTCCAATTTCCATCAATATTCAATTCATAATAAAAAATTCTAATTTAAAAACATCTAAAAAATGTTTATTTCTTTACTATTGACAAATAAGATAATTTAATAAATTAAGAATAATTTATTTCTTTAGAAAATGAGGAGAATTATGGAAATTTATCAAATAATGGTAAATATTTAGTCATATGGTGTAAAGAATAAATCAGAGTTTATGAAATTTTGTATAATTGATTGTGGAATATATAATTTATATTTATAATGACCTTAATAAATTATTATTATTTTATTAAACCAAAAAAAGAGATTTTATATATATAAGAAGTGAATATATACACAAATATATTTATAATATATTGACATTTTATTAATCTAGTTATTTTTTTATTAAGAATTATTCTTACAGATTTATATTTTATATGTGAGATAATAATATTGAATAATTCTTTTATTTACATTGTTAATATAAGATTTATTAAATAATTAAATGTATATCAATCTCACATAAAATAATAAGTCTTGGTGGACTCATACTTCACTTGTCACAACAGAAACATAAAACTAAGTCATTAATTTAGTGAATGGATAATCTAGTTTCTAGAATAAGGCAACACTACTTACAACTTATTTGAGTTTGGAGGCAGTCAATAGAATAGGTCCAGCAAAAAAGTTAGCTATTTATTTCAAAGCTGGAATTGTAGGTGCAGTGTTTTTAGGAACAAGGTAATTCAATAAAATAAATTATATCATTAGATTTGCATCTGGAAGTATTTATGCAAAAAGTATCAAACCAGAAATAGGAAAATTACTTGATGGAGCTCCTGTTTGGGAAAATAAGTTTGATGTACCAGAATTAGATAAAAAATTCTTTTTCATTGATGATGACAACAATTTTGAACCATCTTTATGGCATCATGGCATGTATTCATGATTGATTTTATGTAGCAATCAAATTGATAAGCCTAAATAGTTTTACAAATTTGAATGAGCAATAAAACAGATATATATATATATATATAAATTAATAAAAAATGAATCCCATAGATTAACACAAATTATAATTTGTACTAAAGGATTGCATTCTGAAATTACAATTCATTGGAGAAATTACTAGAGATAATGATATATCTTCAGAATTAGCAGGATATGAATAAAGTAAATTGTTGACTGATCAATAAACATTGGAAGTTAAATATGCAGAATTAGTTGCCAAACGAAGCACTTTAGTTGGAATCTCTAATAGAAAACAATTAACTGAAACTTAGAAGCATATTCAAGAGGTAGCTTAAAGACTTAAAGAAAGTACAAAGAAATTATGTAGGTATAAGTTTCATTTCAAATAACAGGTTATTTAAAGAAAACCCAAATATAGATTAGGATTCATTAAAAGTCTATGAGGAGAGGGCAGGATTAATCTCAGATTTAGAAGTATTGATATTAAATTAATGAAGAATCTCAAAACATTCATCTAAAATAATCAATTAAATAAATTTGCTCAAAATGTTACAAATAGTTTAGAAGAATAAGATTCATTAAGAAAATTTGCAGTAAGAGAAAAAGAGTTGGCTGCTGAAATTAAAAAACTATAAAATGATAAAACATAAGAAATAAAAGAACATGAACATGAGAAAACAGAAAAACAAAAGAATATTTAATCATTGAAAGAAAAACTATTATATAAAACAAATAGAGCTGATTTAAAAAAAAAGTATGATGAAAAAGTAGGTACATCAAAAGAAAATACTCAAATGAGAGTCTTTGAATTTGCATTAAAGGATATTGAATAATAAATTTTAAATTTTACTACAAAAATAGAAACAGAAGAAAAGGTTCATAAATAATTAAAGGATTATTTAATAAGAAAAGAAGTAATTAATATTATAATGTTATTTAGGAAGAATCAAAAAAGAAAACAGATGATCAAAATAAATATATGGATGAAAAGAAATAAGAATTAGAAGATAAAATTGAAAAATTGACTGAACAAAAAAATGTTATGTTAAAAGAACTAGATACATTAAATAGAAGATTTGAAAAAGAAGAATTAGAAAAATAAGAACGTGAGAGAAAAGTACATTCATTTAATATTTTAGGAAATTTAAGAACAAGAAGCTAAAAAATTAAGAGAATTACAATAATTAAGAATGGAAAATGCTATTAAATTAATTTAGAACGAATTAATGGAAAGAAAAGAATTATATGGTTTAGGTGCCAAAAAAAAGAAACCCAAGAAACCAAAGAAATGACTAAACAAATTTAAATAAAATTAAATCTTAAATTAATCATGGGACGTATGTAAGCTAAGGGAAAGGGAAAGGGTATTTCTGGTTCAGCCCTCCCATATAAAAGAAAAGCCCCAAAATGGTTGACTTTATCATCTAAATCAATCGTTGACTAAATTGTTAATTTAGCTAAGAAAGGTTTCGTTTAATAATATTGCAAATTTTAGGTTTGAATGGATCTCAAATCGGAGTTTATTTAAGAGATTAATAAGGCATTCCTTAAACCAGATTCTTAACAGGTTAAAAGATATTAAGAATCTTAAAGAAAAGAGGTATAACAATAATTAAAATTTTAGGTTGTGCTCCAAAAATCCCTGAAGATTTATATGCTTTAATTAAAAAGGCAGTTTAAATTAGAAAACATTTAGAGAAGAATAGAGGTGATATTACCAGCAAATTCAGATTGATTTTGGTTGAAAGCAGAATCCATAGACTTAGCAGATATTACAGAAGAACCCAAAAATTACCATCAAATTGGAAATAGTATATATTTGTTACTATCTTAAAGTGTCTCAAAGACAGCATCTGCCTTAATTGGTTAATGAGTTAGAATATAAATAAAATAATGCATATATTTTAATATTTTATATCACTTTTTTATTTTGCTCAAACTCTCGTATACTTCCTTAATATTAATACGATCTTCTTCTCTTTTTTACAGCATTTTCTAATATTTTATATATTCAATACGGTAATTAAGTCTTTCATCTCTTAACCAACTTGATTTGTATTTGGAAATTAAATTTTCTAATTATTAATAGCATTCAACAACTACATAATAGAATTTGTATCTTTCCATGGAAGCACTCCAAATAACATTTAATACAGAATCACACCTAAAGACCAGACATCACATTTAATGCAATAGCTATATCATATATTTCTATCTATATACTCTTCCCCTGCTAAAATTTATGGTGCCATGTAATAAGGTGTTCCTACAGATGTACCATGTGCAGCCTTATCTTTTTTATCTTCTTCAATTACTTTAGCAAAACCAAAATCTGCTAATTTTGCTGTACCATTATGTATTAATATATTTTCAGGTTTCAGATCTCTATGAAAAACACTTTTGTCATATAAGTATGAACATCCTTCTGCAATTTAGAGAAATATATCAACTGCTTCTTATTCATTCAATTTTCCTTTATCTTTGATGAGCATATCTAAATCTCCACCATTGCAGTATTCTAAAAAGAAATAAATATTATTTGGAGTTTCAGAGAAATCAATAAACTTAACAATATTAGGATGATCCATCTACTTCCATAATGAAACCTAAAAAATAAATGGTAAAATATTATACCTCTTTTTTTAATGAGTTGATTATATACTCTTTTCTGCTATCTGGATTATTGCTTTTTTTAAGTTTTTCGATGATATTTTGTTTTGCAATTAATTTACATGCATAAACTATTTTCTCATTGTCTTTCAATGTAGCCAAATGACTTTTGTAAATTTTTATAAATACGTTTCTGCAAAATTTCCTTTTCCCAATTTTGTTGTTTTGATGTAATATTTACCATCAACCATTTTGAAATTCGGAATTGTGGCTGCTATTTCTTCCAAATTTTATTTCATTTATTATATTTAATATGTTTAATATGTATTTAATCCCATTAATAAGGTATTTAGTTATTCAGAATTTCTATATTTTACTTAATTAATTATTATTATTAGCTTTGTATATTAAACATCTTTATTTTCTTTTCCAATTTATTATTCTATAAAGTAAAATCTAAAGCAATTTAATCAACATTATCCTTTTATCTTGTAAATGTCAAAACTTTACATCAAAATGATTACTGGGCTTTTACTAATAAGAATAATATGATTTGATCCTTAGGTTCAGACTTTTTTGAATGAATAAATGCTATTAAATGAAAACTAAAAAATATTTTAAAACAATTAACTCTTTTTTGTTTTTTCATTTTCTTTTCAAATAAATTAATTGATTTGTTTTGTATTAATTCTATTGATATTAGAAAACTATGTTGTTTTAGGTTGATTATAAAATTCTAGAAGTAGTTATAGCATTTCAAAATTTTATATGATACTAAAAGATGAAATTAATTTAAACAATTGTTTAATTTTAAGTATCTTAATTGATTGTATGAACTTTAATATTCTATTTTATCAATAGTTTAATAAATTAAGTTTAAAAAATATATTCTTTTTCTTTCAAAACTTAATTGATGATGTTATGAAATAAATTTTTAAGATAGTAGATAAATAATTGATTTTTATTTATAATAATTTTTGCTATTCATTTCTTATTTTTCAATTTTTTGACATTATTTTTAAATCAAATTTAATAAATTAATAAAACGAAATAATTTGCGATAAAAAATTAAATAAAAAAACCATTGTATGAATTTCTAACTATTAATAATAATATTGGGTTATATTAATTATGATGCTTTCATAAATGGAAAAATCAACAATATATTTTCTATACACCAACTTGAAAAATTACTTAAAACAAACCAAACATTTAATATTCTGGTTAGATATATTTAGAATAATACAATTTGTTTTGATTCTGATGTTATAAGGCAGAATAATATAAAAAAAGAAGATATTTGGTTTCTATCAATATAAGGAATTTACAAATTATTTCAATTTTTACTAAACAAGGTTAATTACACCAATACTCTGAAATTAATTATGAAGATTTCTTATCTGTCTCTAATTAAGTAAAAAGAAAAATCAAATCTTAAAAATATTTATAATTCTAAAACTTCTTAAATAAACTATTAATTCTATTTTTTTAAACTATATTAATTTCAGAATTTGTTTTTAAAAGAGAATTTAAAATCGTTTGATAGAAATATTTTGTAAAATAAAATAAATTAAATATTTTGAAAGCATTATACAATTATATTAAGTCTATATGTTTTAAATAAATTAGAAATAAAATCAATTCATAAAAATCTTTAAAGGAATTTAAACAGATTGGAATATAAAAATAGATATTATATTTAATATAAATTCTCGATATGTAAAGGACTTAAAATGATGATGATAGACCTTCTATTCCTTTACCTTAGGCTACTGATTAAAAGAAACAAGAAAAATTAGCATATGAAAGATAGATGGCTAAAATTACTTTGTTAAAATAAACAGAGTAGAAAAATTTACAACTTGTAAAATGTAACTTGATGTAGACAGGCTAAATTATATGAGATGGCAGCATAGAATATAGAGAATGGAATCTAAGTTAAGAAAGAATTGTAAGAATTAGCAGATGAGGCTAAATAAATAAAAGATGAAAAGATGAAAAGAAGAAAGTAGCAAATTGAATAAATAAAAAAAAGTGAAGAAGGTTTCATCCAAAAAAGGAAGGTATAATAGAAATTAGGGTAAGATAAGTATGTGATTTTAGAGACTCAATGAAATAATCTTTTGTAAAAGAATACAAGAGTACAATGAAAATGACTTTAAGTAGAACTAGAGATTGCATACTTTAAGAGAATCAAAAGATTAGGGAAGTTTTGTATGAAGAAGAAAAGGAGAGGAAGAAAAAGAAGGAGGAAGCAAAGAAATAGGAAGAGATGAAATCTTAATAATTTTATAAGGAGAGAGTTTCTTATGAGAAATTAATAGAAGAGAGGCTAAAAAAGACAAGAGAGAAATTGTTGAAGGATGAGGAAGTTTTGAAAGTTCGTTTATAGGTATGATAGATTAGATTAATTAGTAAACATAAGATTTGTTGAGTAAGTCTTAAAACAAGTTTATGGAACTTCAAAGTTAGAGTGGACAGAAGAGATGAGTATAAAATAATTATTATTATTAATAAATTATATATATGTCACTTAATTCACGATATGTCAACGACAACTTATATAAGACTCAATAAGAAAATTTAAATTAGACAATAGAAAAATATTGTGATTTAGCAAGTGCTAATTGTACAGAGTGTGATTAATAATTTTACGATGGGTTTAAGTGTTAGACAGCACATTAATAAATATGTATAATTTTACATTTAATTAGCTGACCTAATATCTTAGGTTGAGATTAGTTCGAAACTAGATGAAGGAAAAAGATAGTTATCAACATAAATATTAAGTTAGGCAATGTAGATTCTTAAGAATTACAGTTCATAAGAAAATTAGATAAAAGTTAAGATTACTTAGTCATTATTCAATCTATAAAGAGATACTATTAGGACTATTTAAGAAGTGCATGATGCATTTAGTTTAATAGAATCAATCAAGTGGCCATGTAAAGGACCCACTCATAAGTAGTATGATAAACAATTGCGTGCGTTGGAGAAGTAGTGCTTTTTCTGGGAATAAGTGTTGTTGTTGGAAGATAGAAGTAGGAATACAATTTCAACAAATGAATTTAAATAACGTTTAAACGAGTGGTTTGAATAATTCATAAATGAAATCAGAATGAAGAGTTTTGACTACTTAAAAAAATCAAAAAAAGGATATTTAGATACTTAATTAAGGAATGCTCATGAAATGTACACTGGATTGGGAATAGAGAAAAATAGAGATAGTGCTTTATAAATATACAAAAGATTGGCAGAGGAGAACCATCCAATAGCATAGGCAATAATGGGATAAGTTTTAATGGATGGAGAAATTGGAGAAAAAGATTATGATCAGGTAATGAATTTTAACACCACTTGTGGTAGGCTTTTAATTACTTTAAATAGAGTGCTGACCAAGGACATACATTTAGTGTCTATTGGACATCTAAATTAATATTAGTAATTATTTATAAACTATTTATTAGGAAGAGAAAGTCTTTGATAAATTTTTTGAAAAAGAAGAACAATAGAGTAGAAAATCAAGTGTGACAGTAATCAAAACAAAGGATTGTGATTTAGCTATAAAATTATTAAAGAAGGCTGCAGAATTGGAACATGTGCCATCTATGATTTATTTAGGTGATTTGTACACCTCTGGTTTGGAGTTATAAAATTGTAACAATAATAATTATTAATATTAAAAATAGACTCTTTGGAAAAAGACTTCTAAGATGCTGAGTATTTTTATAAACAAGCTTAAAAAAGGAATTCAGTTGAAGCTACTTATAAATTATCTTTGCTTTATTAAGAAATGAGCAAAATAAATTTAAATAAAGTAAGAAGTTAATTTATTAATAAATAGAATAGAAAACAATTAATTTTTCCATTACTCAGTCAAGCCAAGAATTAAGACTATTTACCAGCATTTTACGATCTTGGAATGGTGATGTTAAATGGCTTAGGGGAGGAATTACAGGCTAACCCTATAATGGCTGACTTAATCTTCGAATAAGGTGCACTTAATGGTGATTTTAAGTGTGCCAAAAAATTACTTAATCTTCGTTTTCAAAGTTTACAGAGAGAAGAAGGTTCGATTAACGATTTTCTATCTCTGTTGGATTAGTTGGAGGATATTTTGAAGGATTAATCTATCATTAATTATATGAGAGGTAAGATTTATTTTAAGGGAATATTATGTGAGAAAAATTTGTAAAAAGCGATTGAATAATTTAGGTAATTGAATGAAATGAAAATAGAATAGGATCATGGAGAGGATGTCTAAAATGTAAAGCATAATTAGAGAAGATATTCAAAGACAAAGAGGAGTTGCCAACTAGTTCATAATAATCATCACTACAAAAACTAAATGTTTAAGGAGGATTTATTGATTAAGTTAAGTAGAGTGATTAAAGAAAAGCATATCATATATCCAAAGGAAAGATTTCATAAAATAATAGATCAATTCCTCTTGAATAAGAGAATTAATCTACTCGTTAAGATAGACATACAATAATGACAATAAGTATAGTTAAACCAAATGAAATCAATGATCCAGATAGAAAACGTGGAGGATCTGAATATAATAGTTTCAAAAGAGGAGAAAGCAGTGCTATGCTTTCCTAATTAAAGCTCTAAATTCAATCACCTTAATAATAATAATAATCATCTACGAGATTTGAACAATTGTAATAATCTTAATATGGATCTCCTCGTTAACCCTCTTTAATAAATATCTCTTCAAATTCTTCCAAGAAAGATCGCTTTAATTTTAGTAAATTATAAAGTCATCGATCTATTAATTCTTCAAAATATCTATTCAACTAACCTTGAATTTAGCATATTAACTCAAACTTTTATTATATTTTATTTATTTATAAAATGGAATCACCAAAATCAAGACAAGAAAATGAAGAGCACTAAAATGATATACAGTAACCATAGACACATCTCATTCAATTAGATGTAGAAGAGCCGAATGAACCATTAGTAAAAAGACCAGCTCCAAAAACATTCGGAGATTTAACAATTATATTTATTTTCGAAACCATAGGAACTGGATTATTTGCATATGGCATAGTGGCATCTAATGGATCTGATATATTGATTGCTGCCTATTTATATGCAGCAATATTTTTAACTTGCAAATTTACAGGTGGACATGTTAATCCAGCAGTATCATTTAGCTTTTATTGTGATGATACTATAAGTTCATGGACATTAAGAATATATTGGACTGCTCAATTATTAGGTGCAGTTGGAGGTGCTTGGGTTGCGTATTTAATATTAGGTGTAGTGACATCTCCTAGTATTAAAAGTACAAATATTGAGTGGATGCTTGCTGATTTATGTGGAGAAGTATAGATAATATCTTAATTTAGGCTTTTGGAACCTTTATGTTTGTTCTATTTATACATATTCAAGTCCATGAATAAACTAGATAAACTAATAATGATATTGCAGGTATAGCTTGGATTTCATTGGGTCTATTCTTTTCTAGATAATTGTCATCACATTCTGGAGGTATTTTAGGCATTTCTATTTGAGGTTGCTTAAATCCTGCAATGGGTGTAGGATTGGAATTATTTGAAGCATTCTGGTTGAATGATACAACTAAATTAGCTAATTTTTGGGTGTTTCTATTTGCTCCATTATTTGGGGCATATATGGCATCGATTTTCTACAATTCAATATATTTGCCATTATTAAAAAAATGAGATATATATAAATTTAATTATGGAGTAATATATTGATCAAGAACTTACAATCCAACAATTCTTCAAGTAGCATCAAATGACAGCACCTTTACTCTCCCAACTCAAAAGAGAGTTCGGTATCATCAAGCATCCCACTTTTATAATGAATAATTTGTTCTAAGTAATTTTAATAATAATAATTAGATCATCCAACACAAAAAACATTTAACATGCATTGAAGCACCAAAATAAAGTGGAAGAACTATGTCATGCCTATTTATTATTTTGGATTAATTTTTAAAATCTTTAGATCACTTTACTCCAGATGAAGAAGTAAGAATTAACCACATTTATCATAGAATGGATATTATCTACTCATTACCTCAGCAAGTAGAGAATAATCCACACATTGTAAAACCATAGTTCAAAAATTACTTGATAATTATCCTTAAGAAATTGCCTTACTTGATATTAATTCTTAATTTCCACTTAATGCAAAAAGTATTAATTTTCGGCAAATTATTAGATGATCAATACAATATTGTATTACCCCCTGTAACATAACCATCTATATTGTTTGCAACCTATTATTCTGTGGGTAAATTAAAAGCAAGTGGTAGGGTTGATAATAAATGTTTTTAATTTGCTTTATTTGATGATTGCAACCTAGCAACTCTATATGGAGGATAAAACTAATTGGAAACAGTTTCTAAGTGGATTTCTAAGAATTAATTCACAATTTATGTTGGAGATGAAAAATTGATTGAAGTTATTCTAGGGAAGGCTATTACAGTAGCTAAAATTGAGGAGGATTAAGAAGAATAAGAATAAGAAGATAGAGCCATTTAATAAACAACAAATGGATTACCTAATTTATTTTACTATTTTTATTCAGATTTAACATAATAATAGATTGTTCTTTATGTCACTTTGAAACTTAATCTTATATAAGGGAAAACACTTATAATAGTTTCCAATTTATTTGAGATTTATTATTTACAATTACTCTTTTAGAGATGTAATATGGAAAGATATCAGATTTATAATCATGAAAATCCAAAAACACTTAAATATTATACTCTATCAACTTTCAATACTGGAGTTATTTAAATACTTATTGCTACTTCAAATATCTTTCTAGATCTGGAAAATGAATTCTTTGAAAGAACCCAATAAGCATCTAAAAAATCTAAATAACCATACACTTTAAAGAAATTAGATAATATCATATTATATAATTTATTACCAACTGAATTACCAGATTAAATTTTAAAATCTGTGACTAACACTGTTTGTATAGTTTTTAATAATGAATAAAATGTTGAAACAGTAATGTAGTTTGTCAATAAAGAATATAATAATGTTAATTGCAAAGAATATCCTATAAAATAAAATGAAATTGAGGCATTCCGATATCGTATAGAAGATACAACCAAAAATATATCTAAATATTAAGTTAAAATGGCAGAGCAAACAGATTTTAAAAAGAAGATGCTTAAATCACCAGATCTAGTTGAATATTTTTAATAGAATTAGAAAGAAAAAGAATTATTGTAAGATCAAATTGTGCAATTAAAGAAAAAGTTAAATAGATCATCAATATAATTGCCTTAAGGTATTAATTTATAATAATGTCTTAGGTCCTGTGCCTGAATATTTATTACCAGAATTCATAAAGAAGTAAAGAAAAATGTAAGGAGATTAATCTAAAGTAAAAGTACTTGTAAGAGTTCATGATTAAAATAATGATAAATTAATAAAGAAAAGAAGATTATTGAATGATGAAATGAATAATAATATGTTACCTGAGTAAGAAGAAAAAGCCAAAGCAAAGAAACCTGAAAATTAATATGTGACAATTAATTAAGAAGATGAAGATCCTGAATTAGTTGATTCATCTAGACTTAGACCTATAAGTGGTAAGAAAATATGGAAAATGAAACATGGATTCAAATTGAAAAAGAGAAACAAGAGATTAGAAAAGAAAGGTGTCTTCACTACCTGAGTGTATATAAATTAATTTATTTAAACAATTTTATAGAATGTTATATGATATATAAATGCTCGTGAATAAATCATTAATCTTTTGGCTGATTAGTTAAAATTTCTTTGAAGGAAAATGGCATGAACTTTATGCCATCAGCTTTATAGAATTTACCTTAGAATTCTACCCATTGCAATCTTAGAGCATGTAAGAAACATTCCATTAGATCCATACACATTAAAACTATAATAGATTTGTATAAATACCTCCAATAGTGCAATGTAGAAATATTGGCCAACCTATGACTAAAATAATTACATTTCCATCCTCAATACCTCCACCAATACACTTCTCAAAAAACACTTTAGCCAATTATCCATGTGCTAAAGATAAGGCCCATAAACGTAAATATGATGCAGTATTACTAATAGAACCAAGAATAAATTCAATAGTTTCAATAATTTAATGAACAGCAAGTTCTCCAATATCGAATACTTCATGTCCATGTCCACCACCACTACTTTATTCTAATTTTGTTGGCAATAATTATGGTGGCTAATCTTTATCTTAAATATCTTCTCCTGCTTATTCTTTAAGTCTTTGTTCTTCTAATTATTTTCTTCTTTATTCCTTCTCTTTTTCCTTTTAGATTAATTACAATCTTAGTTCCTCAGCCAATGCACTTTAATTTATTGATTTTTAACTTTATAGCACAGGCAATAAAGCTTCCTTGCTTTCATCTTTTGGTTCAAGTGCCTTTGAAGGCTTTTTGTCATGCTTTTTTCCAGAATAGTGTTGAATAATCTCAATTATTGGTTTTGGTATAAGCATCCATGGAATGCATAAGAATGACCAAAATAATATAGATTATTAAAGGGATTCTTAAGATTCTAAGTCAAATAATGGTTTTCCTTCTGTGGTACCTCCTTAAAGTGGAATATTAATCATTGCATTAATGATTGATGGTGCCTTATCAGTTCTTCCTTCCCAACTCTATCCCCATTTCAACATGATCATTATTGCCATATAACCAAAAGTAATGCACATGAATATCAGTTATGGTATGAATTCACATACAAAAGATAAGTAATCTTTGAAATAAATACTATTAGCTCCTTTTAAGAGAATACCAAATATCATTTAAGAGACTCCATAAATAATTGCAAACTTCATCTTGAAGGAATTAAAGAAGTTCAATTCATTACTTGCAATATACCATTTAGGATCAAATCCAATTGGATAGGTACATCCTTTTATATAAACTGTTTCTTCAGAATCAGGTACATTTTCAAAGCAACTTCCAAATATATTCCAAGTTAATGACATGAAATCATTATAAATAATACCACAATAGAGTGCACATAGACCCATTAGTAGAAAGAGATATCTAACCTAAACTAAACCAGCATAGTCAGGTAATTTTCTTAAAGTATCAGCATTTTTGACTAAAAGGAAGGCTAATACAAATAGAACACCACCATGACCAATATCTCCAAACATAATACCAAACATAAAAGGGAAAAACATAACAGCAAACATTCCAGGGTTAACTTCTTTATATCTAGGAATTCCATAAGTATTAACAATTTCTTGGAATAATGAATTAAATTCATTTATTTTAAAAAAAGTTGGAGTAAGCACTTTTTCAGGTGGTTCCAACTCAATAATTTATCCTACTGAAGTATTGCTTTATGAAACACTCAATTGATGTAGCATATGATGCAATTCCCCTTCTACATACTTAGGTGCCCAAAAGAATCCTATATAAATTCTTTCTTTCTGATAAAGATAATTTAGATTGGTATAAAGTGTTTTCTCTTTAACCATTAATAATTTACTCATTTCTAGCAATGATATTTTCAATTATGGTTATATCTAAGCATATTCTAATAACAATTCCTTTATTTTACCAGCTGTCAATTTTAATAACTAAAATTTAATGGGTATCTTACATTATCGCATTCATCCAAAGAACGATCTAACTCTAATGTTTTTTAGACTAACAATTATGGATCATCTGGAAGAACAAATTTGGCACAATTAAATGAATCACAGATTTTGTTGAGTTTAGCTCTCAAGAAGTCTTATCCTCCTCCTGTATAAACAATTAAGAACACTGTCCTTTGTTTATCCAAATTCTTTGATGCTGACTTATCTGAATCCAAGTTCCCTGATTCTAATGAAGAATCTAATCTTGAATATTCTATATCAGATAACACAATCCATGCATTTCCTTTAGATGCTCTAAATACCATTCTTTTAAAACGATTAGCTTCTATTCTATCGACTACTCCTACCAAATAATTTAGATTATAAACTATTGTCCTTATAACATACAATTTATACGTGGTTGTGCTACTTTTTATTATTCTGGTACCCCACCTATTTATGGATTTATAGCCACATTTCTTCCTTTTGTATAATATGTTGAACCCAATACTTCCTTTGATTTTATTAAAACTGCCTTATGTTCAAATAAAGTGTTTTTACGGACAGATATTTACTCTAAGTTTTGAATCTGTTCTATCAATTATGCTTTTAGATAATGACAATCAATTACAATATTTTTCATCCAAAGTACTCTCAATAAGATCAAACCATTTATCCTCACCTTAATTTATATCCTTTGTATATAAAGTCATTCTTTCTAAGAATTATTAATAATCAGAGCATTTCAGATTCTTTATTTTGTACTTCAACATCTCAACTTCCAATAGGTTCAATTTACTGATCACTTCATCTGCTCTCCTTATATATTAATAAAACGGTCTATTCACATGAGGCTCATCTGGTGACATATCCACAACTTAGACCTTAAATAAATATTCCATTCTCTACCATACTCAATTTTCCCATCTCATTAAACACTTCCCATGCACTCTCCTTTGGCACTATTATCTAATAGTATGCCATTGTCTCTGATCTAAAGAAACTCATCAATAAGATATAAATAATATTTATGTTAATTCAAGAAGCATAAATAAATTATAAAACAACACAATCTTTTTTTATAAAAATAAGCCTATACTACATCTTATATGATAACATTTAGAATTTGAAATTCCTATTAATAAACATGAAGATCTTCACAAAATAATAGAGTATAATTCTTACATTTATTATATTAAAGTCATTTTATTATGCTATTATATAAAATCTTTACAAAGGTTGATCCTCTCTAAAACTAAGTAAATCATAAGATATTTATAATCTCTATACATAAATTATCTTATTTTATTTATTTTTGTCTGATCTTAAATGGCTCTAAAATCAACCTTATACTAGTGGTCTAATTTGAAAAGGACTAATAAGTTGAATTAGAAAAATGATGTTAGAACAAAAATGCTTGTATTTTATCTTTCATGCATTAATTGTATACTTAGAGTTTTGAAAATTCACCTAAATAAAATCATTCCTTTATGATTTCACTAAAATCTCTTAATGTTTAAATTTCAAATTCCATTCTGTATTCTTTTGAAAATTCTCAATTTAGTAATGCCTTCAATTATTTAAAGGTAGCTTTAGATTATACATAAAAATTGACGGTAATGATCAAGAAATGAAAAAAAATTGTAATTATCTTTAGATTTACAAAATTAAATAATAAAAAATATTTGTCTAATAATTAAAGAATATTTATTAAACAAGAAATATAAATAATTAAAGAATTTAATTAATGGAAGAATCAAAATTAAGAATTGCCATTATCAATAAAGATAGATGTAAACCTTAGCGTTGTGCTTTGGAATGCAAAAAGAATTGCCCAGCTAATAAGAATGAGAAATTGTGTATAGAGGTTACAAAGTAAAGTAAATTATGTACAATCAATGAATCATTATGTATTGGATGTGCTATTTGTGTTAAGAAATGTCCATTCAAAGCAATCATGATTATCAATTTACCTAGAGATTTATCTAAAGAATTGACTCATTGTTATGGAGCCAATTCATTCAAATTACATAGATTGCCAACACCTAGACCAGGATAAATTTTAGGATTAGTTGGAACAAATGGTATAGGTAAGTCAACTGCATTGTAAATTCTAAGTGGAAAAGTGCCTCCTAATTTAGGTTTATATAAAGAGCCTCCTACAGTTGAATAGATCTTAAAATATTTTAGAGGGAGTGAATTATAAAGTTATTTACAAGGAGTATTTGAGGGTAGAGTGAAAGCTGTAATAAAACCTTAATATGTTGATTCAATTGGTAAGGCAGTCAAAGGAAAAGTTGGGGATGTTATTAAGAATAAGGATAAATTGAATAGAGCAGAATAATTGATAAAGGATTTGGAATTGAATCATTTATTAGAGAGAGAAATTGGTATGTTATCTGGTGGTGAATTGTAAAGATTTGCCATATTGATGGCATGTATTTCAGAAAGTTAATGTTTAATGCTTGATGAACCAACATCTTATTTAGATATTAAGTAGAGAGTAGTTGCATCTAGAATAATTAGAAATTAAGTTAGAGATAACAATTATATTATTGTTGTAGAACATGATCTATCTATATTAGATTATTTATCAGATTTTATTTGTTGTCTATATGGAGAATAAACAGCTTATGGTATAGTGACAATGCCATTTTCAGTTAGAGAAGGTATTAATATATTCTTGGCTGGATTTGTACCAACTGAAAATATGAGATTTAGAGATTATGAATTAAATTTCAAGATTTCAGATAATTTAGAAATGATAGAGAATCAAAAACAAAAGAAAAATTATTAATATCCTGATATGAAGAAAGTTTAAGGAGAATTTTCATTATAAATCAAAGCAGGAGGTTTTAATAATTCAGAAATTGTTGTATTGTTGGGAGAAAATGGAACTGGTAAAACAACATTTATTAAAATGTTGGCAGGAAAAGATAAAGATGCTGTTGATATTCCAAAATTAAGTGTCAGTTATAAACCATAAATGATTGCACCCACTTTTGATGGAACAGTTTAAGAATTATTTAGATCTAAATTATAAGATAGTCATAGAAATCCATAATTTTAAACTGATGTATATAAACCATTGAGAATTGAAGACTTGGAAGATAATGAAGTTAAGAAATTATCAGGTGGTGAATTATAAAGAGTTGCTTTGATTCTTGCATTAGGTAAGGCAGCTGAGGTTTATTTATTGGATGAACCCTCTGCTTATTTAGATGCAGAATAAAGAGTTGCCACATCTAAATTAATTAAAAGATATATAATGAATACAAAAAGAGCAGGTTTTGTTGTTGAACATGATTTCATTATGGCTACTTATTTAGCAGATAAGTAATGACTTTATTTATATTTCAAGAGTCGTAGTCTATGATGGTGTACCAGGTAAAGCATGTGTTGCTAATGCACCTGAAGATTTATTGACAGGAATGAATAAATTCTTGAATGTGCTTAATATAACATTTAGAAGAGGTATATTCAATTTTTTATAATTTAGATCCAACTAACTTTAGACCAAGAATCAATAAAATGGATTCTATTTTGGATAGAGAATAAAAATAAAGCGGTAATTATTTCTGTTTAGATGAATGAAAATTCTTATTAAATTTACATATATTATAAGTATATTTAAATATGTAAGTTGGTCTCAATAAATATGGATTTTCTTTTGATAAAAAAATTGGAAGTGGTTCTTTTGGTCAAATCTTTTTAGGTACATCATATTAAATAATGTTTAAGGAACAAATAAATAAACTGGATAGGAAGTAGCTATTAAATTAGTATGACAATTTTTATTCATCTAGGAAGCAATTGCAAGTAAACATCCATAATTAATCTTTGAGGGCAAGATATATAAAGTATTGCAAGGAGGAAGTATATTTATAAAATAGAGTTAGTTGGAATTCCATAAGCTTATTGGGTTGGAAGTGAAGGAGAATACAATATCCTAGTGATGGAACTCCTTGGTCCTAACTTAGAAGATTTACTTAATTAATGCAAAAGACACTTTTCATTAAAAACAGTCTTAGTCATTGCTTAATAAATGCTTGCAAGAATTGAACTTATTCATAGCAAAAATTTAATTCACAGAGATATTAAACCTGATAATTTCTTAATTGGATTAACTTAAAAGAGTGATATAATTTATATTATAGACTTTGGTTTATCTAAAAAATATAGAGATTAGAGAACTAGTAATTTAAATTAAAATAATTTAGATCTTCATATTCCATATAGAGAAGGTAAAAGTTTGACTGGAACTGCAAGATATGCTAGTGTAAATACACATTTAGGAGTTGAGTAGAGTAGAAGAGATGATTTAGAAGCAATTGGATATGTTTTAGTTTATTTTATAAATGGACAATTACCTTGGTAAGGTTTGAAAACAGATAACAAGAAGGATAAGTATGAAAAAATTGCTGAATCTAAAATTTCTACTTCAATTGAAAAATTATGCGAGGGATTGCCTGAAGAATTTTCAATTTATTTTAATTATTGCAAAAGTCTAAAATTTGAAGAAAGACCTGATTATGTTTGGTTAAAGAAATTATTTAAAGATCTTTATACGCGAATGAAATATCCAAATGATAATATTTATGACTGGACTAAATAATGATTATTCATTGTCATATATATTTCTTATTGTTAAAATTTTGAATATTATTTGGCAATCTATTATATTAGAAATATTTTATATATTATTAACAATTCTAATATGAACTTCATTTTTTTTAAATTGATCCAATTAAACAATCTTATTTTCTATAAATTTTATAGATTATAAAAGAGGGGATTATGTAAATTTTAAGGAGATGCTAAATTATATAAAATATATCATTTTTCATGTTCTTAAGATTTTTTAATAAGAAAATTTCCTAGAAATTGTACTTCTTCATTTGGCCTATCTTATTTAATTACAATTACTTTTAAAGTTTGATTTAAGTTAGTCCTTCAATTAATGTTTCATAAAGTTCACTATTATCTTTCTAAAGATAAGCAAATAGAGAAAAATATTGATCTGGTTGTTACTATTTTTACTAATTATTCATATTTTAATAATAATATTTATAATTAATTTTCCATTAAATATAACTCATAATAAACCACTTTATAATGTTTACTTTAGTGTTAATAATGAATTTATTTACTCTTATTTTTGTTTTAATTAAGTTTAGAGGGTTTAATGCTAAAAAGAATATTTTTTGATTATTTACTTCTTTTGCTTATTCTACAATATAGATGTCAGACTTCTCACATTTTCTTTAGCAAGCTTAAGACTTCTATTCAAAAGTTCTACATTATTATGCAAGCTATATAAAAGAAGGTATAATACTTTTTCTGTTTCAGCTTTATATAAATTAAATTATTGATTTGTTTTCTCAATAATTTATTGGAATTCTTCTGCTTTCTATAGATGTGGATTCAAATGAGCATCTACTAATGCTTCTTCTTCTTTAATTTTTTATAATTAATCTTCTGAATTATCTGTTGTACCAAGAGATTAACTTATATTTGTAATTTATTCAAATATTTTTGTTTCTCTTTCTTTTCTTTATGAATCTGTAATTAAAAATATTATATAATATTTACCTAATTTATTTAATTCTTCATCAAAGATTTTGTCTCTTTTTTCAACATGTTCTTGAATTTCTTTCATTTTTTCTTTCAAAGCCTCATTCTCAGCTTAACTTTTATGTTTAGCAGTAGAGACTTCTTCCATTTTAGTGGATATATCTTTGATTTCTTATTAGAATCCTTCAACTAATTGTGTTTTGTATTATTTTTCCTCTTCAACTACTTTGGCGTATTTTTCTTAATATTCATTTAATTGATTTGTTTGAGTAGTTCTAAAAGAATCTAATGTTTTAATTTGATTCTTTAATTTTGAATTTTCATTAAAAACTTTATTTAGATTTATACAAATACCTTTTTCTTTTTCTTGTGAAGCTATCTCAAATTTCTTTGCTGAGAGTTAAGCATCTTTATGTGCTGTTTTACTGTCATTTATAATTTTTTTTAATTTGGTAATCAAAGCTGCTTTGTCCTCCAAGCTATCTAACTGACTCTTTTAAATTTTAGTTGATTTGGTAAATTTTTTGAATTCATCATCTCCTTTGAATCTTTAGTGAAATTCTTCTAAATTTTACTCTAAAATAATTCAAATAATTTACAGGGATGTAATCCTTTGATTTAAACAAATAGGTCAAAAACTGTGATGCTCATATATTATTTTTGAAAATTTATTATCCAAAATTAAAGAATATTCAAAATAAAACAAAAATAATATATTATGATCAGAACTGGCGAAGATTGTCGACATCTTTAAATTACGAAGTCGGAATACTTGATCATCACATATAAGTAAATTTATGATTTCCTTTTTATAGAATTATGAATTCAATACCCAGATTGTGGGTTTTAATTAATTTAAATTAATAAACTCAATATGGTATTCTATGTCTCTCATAATAGTAAATTGCAGATGAACAATAAGATGTATAACATTCCATTCCAGACCTAGATAATGTTAATATCAAATTAGCAGATGATGAAAAGAAAGTTAATTAAATCTCTTCTAATACTGTCTCTTAAATTTAATAACCTCAACAACAAGTTGCTATTCCAATACAACCAATTCAACCAATACAACCAATACAACCACTTCCAACTAAAACTGCAAATCCCTCCTTACTTTCATAATTATTTCATTGTATATTTAAAGGTCTTGCCATCTTTGTGTAAAATAAGTATAATAAATAGATTTTTTATACCAGAAGGCTTACTAAATCTCACATATTGTTTTATCATTGTTGTGATTTTATCAGCGATTGATTTTTGGACAGTTAAAAATATCACAGGAAGGTATTACTAGACATTATAATAGAAAACTTGTTGGTTTGAGATGGTGGTCTGAAGTAAAGGAAGATGGATCTGAAGAATGGATATATGAATCTCAAGTTGCTAATTTTGTTCCTAATCCATTCAATTCAAATATTTTTTGGTTTGCTTAATTTGGAGTTGCCTTGACTTGGGGAATCTTAATCCTATTAGATTTAATTGGTTTAAAATGGTTTAATGTAAAAATTGGTCATTTATCATAGGCTGTCTTAGCAATGACTGCCTTTTGTTTGACAGGAATTAATTTTGTAGGATTTTATAAATGTAGAGGAGAACATTAAAAGAAAGCAAAAGATTATATGACTAGAATTGGTTTGAAAGCTATATAGTAATGGTGAAATTATTATTATATTAACTGAATACTTATCATTCAGGAATCGATATTTCAGTCTTTTTCACTTATATACCTAAATAAGAATCATTTGCAATTTTTTTAAGTATTTTCTTATTTTGTAATAATTCTTATTCTCCCATTCTTTCAAAAGGACTAGTCTTATATTTTAGAGGTGAACCATATACAATTTATTTTTTCAATTCTTCTGCATTCTTTAAATTCATTAATCTAATATTCTAACATAATAATATTCAATACATTTTTTCGCTCTTATTCTTATTTTTATACATTCTTTTATTCTTCTAATTCAGTTTCAAAGATGATTTTCTTTTCTGATTTTTCTAATGTATATCTTCTTTTCTTCTCTAAAATTTATTTTTCTAGATCACTTAATAATTAAAACTATTTTTCCCTTTTGCTCAATTTATTACTCAAATTTAATAAATTGAATACTCATTTTTATTATTAGGCCAGTAATCATCTAATGTATCATTTAACTTCTAATGATATCTCTTCTATTTTATTGCCTATTAACTATAATTATTGATTTGTAAATTAATTAAGTCTTCTTTTTCACTTCTAAGTTTCCCCCTTCTCTAATTTTATATTTCATCTTTTAGAATAAATAATTATTATTAATATCGTTCTTATTCATTGCTTCTAATTATCTCCTCTTTAGCCTAAGAATATTAATCACCTTACTTTAATTCTTAAATTTTCATTTTATTTCAATATTTCTTATAACTTTTCAAAATTTTCTATTTTCTTTCTTTTATTTATTTCATCCTCTGTTTTAATTTCCTCTTTTACTCTTTAAAGAATTTGATCTTCCTATTATTTTATAAAAACATTTTATTCTTTTCTACTTCAATTTTAATATTTACTTTTATTTTTTGATCATTTAAACTTATTAATCTCTAATTATCTTTTCTGAAATTTCTTATTATTTTTTTGATTTATTTCTCTGCTCTTACTATTTTTCATAATCTTTTAATTATTATAGACTTGTTGTATAATATAATAAATCATCTTATTTTTCCTTTTATTTTAATTTTTCTTTTTCTTCTACTTATTTATCTAAAACTTCTTTAATCTTTTATTTATGAATAATTTTTTTCTTTTTTTCTTCCTCTATTTCCTTTTAAAATTATAATGTATTATATTTTATTATAACTCCCCATTCATCTAATGATCCATCAACTTTATATATTGATTTTCTTTTTTCATCATTAATAATATCATCAGTCTTTAATTTTTTTTAGGTTGCCTATTATATTTATTATGAAAATTAATTAATTTCTTGTTTTTTTTCCTAAATATAATTAGATATTTAAGTTTTCTTTATCTGATGTTCTTATTGTCCTTCTAAGATTGTTTAACATAATTACTTCTGATTTTTTAATTTAATTTCTAAATCAACATAAGTTTTTCCTCTTTTGGTCTTAAAACAGCTTTCTTCACCTCCTCCCTAAGTATTCTTATGGCATTTTTTGAATTGTATTATATAAAAAAGTCATCTATATATGTTGTAATTAACTATAATTCATTAGTAATTATACATTTGTATTTACTTAATCATTTTAAGCATATTCCCCAATCAAATTATCAAGTATTAATTCTTTTATTCTTTCTTAATTACAATTGTTTTCTCCAACTATATGCATAGTTCTACCAAACTTTTTTGGATACATAATTAATAGTTTGAAATAGTTGTTCTAACTAAATAATATTTTTTTAATTTTATCTAAATCATAATTTTCTAAGTGAATTCAATATTAAATTTAAAAATCATTGTATTTCAATTATAATTGTTGATAATACCACAAAAATTATAAACTGAAATTAACATTTTCATCCTTTATAAAAAGAGATTTAGAAATATATTTATTTATTATATAGATTAATATCAACCCATAAGTAATTTTTACATAATATTATATTATATTATAAAAATCATTTGAAATGTGTATAAACACATTAAATTTTATGTTAATAAGCCTTATTATGATCTATAATATCTAAATATATAAAGAGATGAGCATATGAGTCCAATTGAAAATAAACTGAGTTTCCTTGTCTTAAAGAAGGACTACAATTTATGGTCAAATTATCTAAATTAAATGTTAATTTCTCTTCATATATACTTTAAGTATTATTTAAATATAGGATAATGACTCCTATGAAATAGTTAATATTTATACCTTCTTAATGTTGGTAAATATACATCTAAACATCTATAGGGTTATTATTCCATATTCTAGTTGCTTACTGTGCATGTTCCTTCATATAGGTAATGAGTTCTAATGAAGGACTGTTTCTTGTGCTTTCAAATATAGATTATTTATTTTAAACTTTGCTAAAATTCGTAGATTAAGTCATTAATGTTTTCTTTGTTGAATGAACAAGAGATTTAATGTTACATGAGTATTGAAAGACAGGTTAATCTTCATTAAATATGACAAATGGATCATAAACATATAATTTCAAATACTCATTATGAGGTGGCACTATAACATTAAATTTATTTTGTGTATTCATTGATTCAAATTCAATAATATTATTGCATCTATCAAATATTACTTCCTCTTCTATTTTAGTTGTTCCCATATTTCGATAGTAAAAATATAAGATTCCTATATTCATTTAAGTAGTAACTGATATTTCCGGTTATTCTAATTATTAATATGTTCTAGTATTTTCTTCATTTATATTAGCAATAGCTAAACTTGTCAACATCAGTTTACTTGATTCCAATATTTCATTTGTATTTTTTAATAAATCATCAGGAACTGAGGATCCAAAAAATTAAACTACTAATCTCTATTATTCTTGATGTAATTTTATATTATTTTCTATCTAATTATAAAAATAAGCTTAACAAAAAAGAGTATATGATCCTAAAGGTAATGATTATATTTCCAGACAAACATTTTATTTAATATCGTAATCTCCAGTTTAAAATTAATATTAATCATCATTCTTTTTAGAAATCATAATTCTTATTAATCCATATTTGATTGGAGAAACTAATTAATTTGAATTAAAATTTTGATCTCTTTAACAAATTGTTATATAAAGATGACACTCCTAAACTATTTCAAAATCATAACAATAAGTATTCTCTACATATTAATGAAATTCTCTTTTCTCTTATTAAATTAATTCATTAAAATTCCATTAATAATTAGGATGATATTTTATTATACATAATTCTGGAAATATCTCTGCAAATTATTTTAATGTTAAAAAAAATATGCATTTATCATTTTAGATTTACTATTCTAAATAAATTAGGAATGATTACATCCTTAAATAACTGAATTTCTATTTGCTGCTCTCATCTAAATTAATTCCTATTCTTTAATATTCCCTTTAACAATTGCTTCAATTACATAACCACATTCTAAACCATTCTACTTTTATACTGCAAACAACAAAGAGTGACATTACATCTAAGAGATTATTACATCTTTTAAATTATTAATATTTTCTGTACTCACTTTCATTATTGGTTATCCAATTAACATCTAATTTCAATTACTATAAATTACAAACATGAAAGATTCTAATGATTCTTCTATTAATCTATTCAAAATATCATAATTCTTTCCTAACACTTTAACTATTGCTTTCTCTATTATAATTGGCCATTCACATTCACATTCTAATGTCGCTAACTTTTAAATATTGCCAGTTAAATAAAAAGGAATTTTTTCATCTATTTTAATTAAATGCCATTCTCCTTACAAATTTAACCAAACTCCATAAAGAGAATTTAAATTTAAATATATATTCTTTACAAATTGAATATCCTTCTATAGAATATTAAATGCATTGATTAAAGAATTGTCTTGATAATATTAAGATCTTTTGAATTCAGAACATGGCTAAATATTCTTATTTAATTGAAGAGATCCTATTCTCAAGAATTAAATTTGACTGTTTTAATCAGTGTAATCAAATTCACTATCAATAAATATTTATCTCTCATTTCCTATTTAATGGAATTTATTATAATCTTCTTTGTATTTATTAGGGAATCGTTGCAGCATATAATTAATATTAATAAAAATATTTAAATATAATCAATCACTAACTAAAAATAATATATAATTAAGAATCTATTATAGTGATCTCTTTTTAAAGAGTAAATTTATAATTTTCAAGTTTTTATTCTATGAATTTAAATATTCATATTCATCTTTCAATCTGATAATATCTTTTTATTGAATTTTCAATCTTGCATTAGAGAAATCATTCTTACTTTTTATGTAAGTGTTTCTTAATGGCCTTAATTCTCGTCATCTATTTAATAATATAAGTAATTGATATTCATATATTAAAATATAAATTAATTCAAAACTAGAAACCTAATTGCTAAAGTTTTGATGAGAATGTCTAAATTTTGTTATCTTTAAGTTAAACTAATTATTAAAGTTTGTTAATTTTAAGTTCTAACATGGCTATGATATCTTATTAATCTGCTATTTTTTATTCTAAATCCTAAATTGTGGATTGGTTGTTATTTATAGAAATGTTTGTAGCTGATGATTTCTATGGTTCAACAGTTTTATTATCTTAATAATTCATAATCTTAGGTTTCACAATCTTTAAAATACGTTCTATGGCTCCATTTTACGCAGATATAATTTGTTCAATATCATTTTATGTCAATTAAAAACCCAGATTCGAAAAAACCTTTTCTAAATGGAATCAGAGGTTATTACATTTGTATTAAGATTATTCCAATTTTATAATTTAGATTAATATGAATTGGCTTCTCTATAATTCTATAATTCGATTTATTTCGGTAGAAAATGATGAACAACTTCTGCCATTAGAACTCCATCTTCAAAATCTTTGGCAATCTACTTTTTTGGTCTGGTTAGTGGAACAGTATCAACCCATAGGTAGAGTTCAAGTAACTCATCTTGAATCTATGATAGATTATCTTTATTTATCATTTTTTTTATTAATTTTATTATAATGAATCAAGAAAAAACAGTTGAAGAACCTTTACTTAGTTAGGCTAAGATGAATGAATATAAAGAGAGAGAATTCAGAGAATACTTGGTAAATTAAGATGTTACTCTTGCAATTGTTAAATGTATGTTTTTATAGTAATTGATTATTAGTTCTTCTTGCTTTGAGGAATGCACCTAATAAACCTGATTCTCCAAGTTAAGCACTTATTGAGTATTTCAGTATACACAAAGATACAAGAGCTCATGAAGAATTTGAAAAATTGAAGAGTGATGTTGAGTAATTAGAGCAAGGTTATTGATTCTTATAACTGTATAGAGAATAATCAATTATCAAAAGAAATTGATTAGATAAAAGAATAGATTGTTTAATAGAAATTAGAAAAATAACGTAGGGAAGAAGAGGAAAGAATACGTTTAGAGGAAGAGACAAAAAAGAATACAAAGAAACCTGCAAAGAAATGATTTATACATTATTCTTTATCTATATTTATTATTTTGAATTCAAATTAAATGAACGAACATAAAGGAGCTAGAGTTTTTGGAAAAAATCTTGAAAATTAAGCAGACAAGGCATCCAAGAATCTTAAAGGCAAAAAAGATGTTATACTTGATGAATTAGGAGGGAAGGAAAATCTAATAAATGATGCATTTTGGACAAAGGAGGGTTTGAATAAATTAGAGTCTCCTTAGCTTGTTAGTATGTATTAACAAGAAATCTATGAATTTTTATATGAAAAAGAAAAAAGTATGGGAGAACCAAATTTTTAAATGGCTTCCACAAAAATAAATGATACTGTAAGAGCTACAACAGTATATTATTATATTAAATATAGGTTAGATACATAGTAAAACTTGTTCGATGTTTTAATTTAAAGTCTGAAACACTATTTTAGACAGTTGATTTGATGGATTAAATAATACCACTCCTAAATCCTGAAATTGGAGAATTGGAGCTTATTTCAATAACATGTCTTTTTATTGCATCTAAATATGAAGAAATCTATCCACCTCCATTAGCAGCTTTATTAAGGGCTACTGATATTAAAGCTAAAGATGTTATTGAGATGGAAAAAGAAATACTTAATAGATTAAATTTCAATGTTATTAGTGATAATACTTTGGTGTGGTTATAATTAATAGGAGAATTATTAGGGTATAATTGTAAATATTCTGATTAAATAAAGCAAAGATGTATGTAAGTTTAATTCTCATTTTATTAGGAATTTAGCTGAGACAAGTTTAACTACTTCATTATTTTTGAATCATAAAAAATCAGTAATTGCTTTGAACATTTATATGGCTGTAGAAATGAATTTAGGTTGTCAAAAAACATAATTTAAATGGGAAAGATTAACTTAACATTAAAAACCAAGCAATGAATCAAAAACACTTAAATTGCTAACATATATTTTGAAAATCAAATGAATTATACTTAAACTCCTTAATAAATCAAATTTTATATAATAAATAATCACTATTTTTTCTTCTTTTGAGTTTATTTCACTGATTAAGTCTTATTGAGGAAGAAGATATAAAATATGGATAGCACAAAGCTAATAAAATAATAATTGAAAAGAATGAATTCTATAAATGTATAAATGAAGGATTTAGTAAAGATCCCATATTTTGTAATCCTTTTCATAATTATTTTTGATGGATCTGAAGTAGCTAAAACTATTGATTTATTAATATTTACCATCTTCTATTGGATCATCCTTATTTTCAAATAAAAAGTCCATCATTATTATATTTTCTTTAACACAATACATCTCAATCTACTCATAATTAGCAGGTAAATAATTATATCTAATATTAGTCTCTGGTATTTAAGAGTTCTTTAATAACAAGATCATAAATAATAATATTGGAATAGCTATTTTTGATAATAGTTAATATGCTACAATAACAAATCCTCTCAATAATCCTTCAACTCTTTTCTTTACATACTCTTATTATTCTGGTTGATCTTTAAGTATCATTATCCAATCACAACCTTTAGCCATATGCTTATCCATCTCCATATTATAAGTCATAATTTGTAATATGCCAATAAAAATAATTGCCAAAAATTAAAAATGAAACACATAATTCAAATTTTGAATTAAAGGTTTTATGTATAAAGCAATATAGATTATATGTGCAATTAATTATCCAGCAATCAAATAAAAAAATTTAGCTTATGATTTATCTGTGGATAAGTTATTTTTTAATTCTGTGAAACAATTTCCAAATCTAATTAAAATTGGCAATATGCAAAATATTAGAATTGATACCATCAAAGCCAACACTATTACAAATAAATCACCAAATTATCCCATAAATGACCAGACACCTGGTTAAATAAAAGTTCTAAGTACAATTTCAAGATGAACAGCCTGTCTTTAAAATTCATGTCTCATATTAATATTTAAGAAATCTTTAAATCCTAAATTTATAAAGATTGTAATAACAATAGAGATAATACAAATTACAATAGACATCTTGGTTTATTAAGAATCATAACCTCCAATAGTAGCAGCCTTGTAAATATTTCCTATCCTTATAAAATATAATTACTTATTATCATTATGACTATGATACCATCAAAATAAAAGAGCATTCCACTATCAATAACATAATATCCTAATGCTGAACCAATCATTTTCAATATCTCTACTATAACAAATTGTGCAAATAGCATATAGATAAATAACATTGTAATTTCCATGTCATTAGCAAAAGGGACTTATTAAAAGTGTTAGGCTTAACTTGGCATCGTTTTTATTTAAACCAATGTCTTAATTTTCTTATCTTTGCTTTCTTTAAGATCTTCACCATCAGGAGGTAAAAACATTGTTACACCTTAGCATGGAAACAACAAATTTGGTAATTTCTTCTTTAATTTGAATATTCCAAAAGCCAATGCACAAAATACCACAATTTCAACTGGAAAGAGAAGCAAATCCAATTATTCACTCATTCAAGTAAATTAAAATTAAAAACAATGAATGAGGTAAAATCTACTCACTATGATTCTAGAGTTTAGTTTTAACCAAATTGTTAAATACCAATCCAAAATAAGACAACAATCTCCAAGCCATCCTAATGAAATTATAAGAACTTAAATTCTTTAACAATTTTATAGAAAGATTTCTGAAGGGCACTCAAAAAGATAGTCTACTCAATGTATTACTTTATTATAAATAATACTAAGCTATGTGGTAGATTCAAAATGGAACATCATAAAGGACCATCATTGTTATTTTAAGAAGGGGATAAATCAAATGATAAACTTTATATTATATTCAGAGGTTCTGTTGGTTTATTAAGAGCAAAGAAGTTTGATACATTCCAATAATAGACACCATAATAAACTTAACAAACTCAACCAATATAATAACTTTTAGAGAAGGTTTCCAGCAATCTTAAAGTACTTAATAAACAACCAATTTCAAAACCTAACTTTATGAAGAGCTTAGCAAATTCAAAACGATTTGCCAATAAATTAATGAGCACTTTAACACAATATACAACTAAAGAAGATTTATTAATATCTTAATAAGAAATGTCAATTCTAAATGAAAAATATGGAGATACTGTTCGAATTTTAGGTTAAGGAGATGGTTTTGGAGAAGTAGCAATAATTGAAGGTACCCCAAGAGGACTCACTGCTTTTGCAGTATCTCTAGATTGTTTTTTATTAATTTTAAAAAAAGAAGATTTTGATATAGTGAAACAATAATTTGTTTAATCTATCAAAGAGAAAAAGAATTTGATCTACACTAAATTTGAAGTAAAAGATGTATATTCTACTGCTCTATCTAATTCATTAGCTTATAGTTTTGATGTATTTTTATTTTTATATATATAGGTTGAATCATTTTAACACAATGCAATTTTAGCTGTTGAAGGAATGTAATAAAAAGTATTTTATTTGATTGCTTCTGGTGATATTTTATTGGAGAAATTTATTGGAAATAAAAATATTAAAATTTGCATTTTGACTAAAGGATAATTTGTTGCTGAAGAGATTGTTGTTAATCAAGATAGTTTATGCGAATATAGTGCAAGAGTGATATCAAATTAAGCCACTCTTATGATTATGAATAAAAATGAATTCTTTCAAAAATTCCCAGAAGAATGTAAACAATAAATAAAAAAGGAGTATTAAAGAAAAAAATAATTCAGAATTTCTTTTCCTGAATAAACTCTTGAGTAGATTGCAGATATTTAGAGTCCTAAGACTTCACCAAAATAAACTATTAAAATCAAAGTCAATCCTTTATCAGTCAGGAGTCAATAGTCTTCTAGAAATTCATCTTGTTAATTAGATATTAAAGATATATTAGATAAAAAGAAATCCATTTATTGTTAGAAATATTAAGATAACAAAAAAAATGTGAAGACATTATTTTGTTTACTGAAATGTGTTACTCACCTAAAATTTGTCATACTCCAAGTTACAAAAAATTAAATAATGTATTATAGAAATCATTTCAACAACATTAATTAAAAAAAATAATGAGGAAGAAATTCAAATACAATTCAAGCATTGATATCCCTATTTCATAATTATCATTGTATGAAAGAAGTATTAAATAATTATAAACACCATCTACTAATCTAGCTAGCTAAGAATTAGAATAATGAGTCTTTTTCAATTTAAATTTACATATCTTATATATATAGATATAATGTTATTTCATGATTATTATTATTACTATTATTGGGTTGTCTATTATTTTGGTTATTAAGATGGCACTTGTTATGGTTAATGGGATTATTATTATTATTATTATTATTATTAAGGTAAAGATGGTCTAGCAACAGGAGGAACAGCATATTATGGTTATACAAATTAAGGAACAACCCTAGATGCAATCAATGGTTATTAAACATATTGGACTGGTTATTAAACATACTAAACAGGTTGTTGAACATATTAAACTGATTATTAGATGACTGGTTATTAGACAACTGAAACTGCTTATTAAACATATTGAGTTGGCTATTAATGAACAACTTATCTTTCAACTGGATAATATTCCACTCTCTCTTAATATCTATCTACTGGTACATACTCTGAATGATATTTTCTCATTTATTACCTGTATATTTCTCTTAGAATACTTAAGGTATATATTCAGTCTAATATTCAACAGCATAGTAATCTGTAACTTTTGTTTCTCTTGGAACATAAGATACAATTTCTTATTCTTCATATTCTACAACAGCTTTTTGATATGGAATATATTCAATTCTTGATTCACCTTTTATGGTTTGGTGCTAAAATTTAATTCAAATTTACTTGAGCTACTGGGGCAACTGCTACAGGTTAAACTTAGACAGGTGCGAATTATTAAACAGGAACAGAAGCTATTGGTGCAACAGGCATTTAGGCCACTGGTGCATATTAAATAGGAGCAACTGGAGCCACATATGATTATCTAATAGGAGAAGTTGGATAATAGTTAGGGGGTAAATAAGTATTTGGATAAACGGGAGCAGCAGGTCTCTATTATGGTTAAGGAACTGGAGCTGAAGCTTATTAGGGTTATTAAGCAGCCTGTGGACGATTTGACATTATTGTTATTTGATAAATTCAAAAATAATATGAAAACCTAATTGCCTATTTTATTTAAAAATATGTCTCAACATAATGCATATTAATATATAATAATACTTCATCTAATTTGTTTTTTCATTAATAAAAATTACACTCATTATTTCTCATTTTATATATTTCTATTCCTCTCAGAAAACATTGAATCCATCTTATCATGTAATGCAAACTAAATGACATCCATACATTTTTACTACTTGATATAATATATATGCTTAATATAAATTGTGTAATTAATTAACAGATAATTTATATTAATTAAATTTTATTCCTATCAAGGATATTATAATTCATAAACTTTCAATTACTTTGTGGCATCATTCCAAATCACCAAATATTTTCCATCATCAGATAATGTTCCATAATTATCACTACTTTAACAATCAATTGGTTCTCCAACTATACTTAACTATTCATTTTAACCTAATTCAAAAAGAGAAACATATCTATTATGTCGTAGTATCATAAGCTATTTTTGTTTATTGAATATTAAGGGAAATAAGATATAAATATCAGAAGAATCTTATGATTTAAGAGAAATCTTCATTTTTGGCATTTCTATAAATTTTCCATTTTCTTACTTAAAAATGTGTAAATAACCTTATTAATATTATGTCCAAGCTATAAGATTATCAGTTAGGAATCCTACTCTAAAGCCATAGTCATCAATTGATTTTTCAATTTTTGTACTAAATTTCCAGTGTTAATTTTTATCCTTTTACCATATGATAATTTATTTATCCATACTACAAGATACTAATTAAGTCTCATTTGAATTTAAACAAATTTGATAAACAAAATGTTAATGTTAGTCTAATGAATAACAAAACTCTATTGAATTCTCAAATGAATTTGTTTTCCAAACTTTAATTGAATAATCAGCTCCACATGAAATTAGTTCATCTTCATTTTAATTCAAAATAATGTTGTAGACATAATTTACATGCTTTTTAAATGGCTATGAGCTTTTCCAATTATTTGTACTATTATCTTATTCATTTTGTTTCCAACATCGAATTTATAAATCATCTCCTCCAGATATTAACCAATTTTATTTGCAACTAAACACTAAACATCTTATTAGTTCTGTATGTCCTTTCAGAATTATGTTCTAATCTATCAATTATCCTTAATCCACCTTCCATATCTTTATATCTGATTTACATGTTGTAGCCAAAAGAGTACCTTACTTGTTAAAGGATAGAGCTTAGCAATCCTACTATTATTCTATCTCATGCAATAATTTATATGATATTGAACTTACTGGTATCTGATTATTAATTTATGGTTCTTATTCTTGTTTAAGATTTTATTTAGAACTTGAATGATTTCCCATTTTTAATTAAATTAATTATTAGATTTAAGACTAAATAAAATTATGAATGATTTAGAGGAATAATTATAATAAATTAATTATATGAAAAAATATATAATAAAACATATTAATTTCTAGATTTTTAAAGCACTTTAGAAAAATTTTGAAATGTAAATAAACAAATTATTTTATTAGATATATCCTTTTGTTTACAAAATTAATCTTTAACAAAAATATATAAAATTATGAGTATCTTTAAATAAATTGTATATCATCTTCCACAATAGTATTTATTTTTTTCATTATTAAAAATAAAAATTATGTTAAGTGAAAAATCATCCGTAAGTCATAAATGCATTGGCACTTCTAATCTCATAGTGACAGCCATGACATTCAATTCCAAAGGCTAAATTGTTATTGGAAATGGGAACAAGGTTGAATTCTACTAGGTTAAGTTTAATGAAGGATACGAGAGTGATGAAAAAACACCAATAATGGTTATTGAATTCGCTAATATCAAAGAGGACACTATTACGGCTATTCATCTTCCAAATTAACCCGGTAATGAATCCAAATTCTTTATTGGTACGAAGGACGGAAAATTTTTATAAGAAGAGCGTGATTGTCAAGCTCACGAATAAAATCAAAATACTAATTAAGTTATTTTATAGAATTAAAATAATCAATAGAATCCAGGTAATCAACAAGAAACAGAAAAAATACAATCTTATGCCAAAGCTGAAAAACTTCATAACGGTAAAATAAGCTGTATTTAATCAATCATTATCGATAAGGAATTAAAAATAATAACAGGTAGTTATGACAGTTTAATTAAATAATTTAAACTAACTCCTCTAGTTAAGTAGGAAGGAAGCGATGTAAACTAAAATCAACAAACACCCACACAAATTAAAGATGAATGCTGTTTAAAACATGGTCCTAAAGAAGCAGTTTTTTGGTTATCTTTGAGTGAAATAACAAACGGTACATAGAAACTGATTTCATCAGGTTATGATAATTGTTTTTATATTTGGGAAAGAGATGAAAAGAAATTTACATGGCATTTTAAATCAAAATATAAAAGAAATTAAATAGGAACAAGAGTTGCCTTTTTTGGATCAGATTAAATCGTCTGGCAAATATTTTAGCAAAATTATGTTAAAATTGTAACAAAATTGGCAGAACATAATATTAATAAAGAAGTAGAATAGAATTTTAAGCCGAATAATTTAAGGCAAGCATTATTTGATCAAGAATAAAATGAATATAGGTTGGAAAAGTTTGATAATGATAAATTTCCATTATTATACAATAAAATAAAAGAAATTATGGCAATTAAATATGGAAGTAAAATTTATTTTTTGAGAAATTAAAACGAATAATTGAATTTTATGCCTGGGAAGTTCATTGATTGTGGCTTAAATTGCACAGAAGGTGCAATATCGCCTACAGGTGATATTATAGTAGTCTATGATAGTTACAGGAAAAGTATGATAGTTTATAACATTGTTGACATAATACAAAGTTGAAAAATAATTAGATGTTATAAAAAGATTTATAGATTTATAAATCACATTAATTAATTTAGTGTAATTGATAAATTTGCTTTCTATTTCAACTTTAATATTCTGTTTTCATATTTAATAATTAAATTTATCTATAACCCCTAATTTATAATAATGCAATACAAATGTTTTTCATATAAATTTATATACTAAATATATACCTTTCTACAACATTTTTTGTGAAAGAATTATAATGTAAAAAAGACATTGTAAATATAAATAACTATCCTAATTGAAACTAATGAGGCATAATACTCAAAATTAAAAGAGTATTAATTGAAATAGAATAATGACGACATTTAAAGTATTATATAAGGAAGCAAGAAGTGAACACTAGATGATTTCCTATTATTGATTAAGTCTTAAATTCTTAGAAATGTTATTGAGACTAAGACCAGAATTTTTAAGATTAAATGCATAATAAGGAATTTGAATAATTTTATACTTAAACTCAGATTAAGTTGAAGAAGAGAATGTCTATAAACTATTAAGTTTTTTAATTGTCAACATAGCCAAACCATATTTAAATTACCCTATCATTATCTTCTCTTGTCACAATGAGTGTTATATTTAAAAAACGACATACTTAAAGCTGAAAAAGTTGTACAGAATTATCTTTTCAACTTTAAAAAAGGAATATGCATTAGAATGTATTCAAATGTAAACATTCCTTCTTTGATTTCTTATTGAAATTTTTAAAGGATTAATAATTCTATAACAAAGAAAATTAGGAAAATTTATCCAATTTAATGATCTAAGAAGGAGAAGATATTCAGAATTATTTTGACAATTAAATATATATATTTTTACATTATAGATTCATTTCAGTAAATAAATTACAAATATAATAATAGATTTTAACTTTTTTAAATAATTCTTATTAGTGTATACATTTATAATAGGATTGATTTTGTAAAACTATGTCTTATGATAATTGAACAAAGATCATGAAGTCTTTTCCTAATCTAAGCATAAATCATATTCTTTTACTATAAGTACCTTAAGATGATTATCTAAACTATTAACCTTTATTGAAAATCAGAAAAAAAACAAATCAAGAAAATTAGTATAGTAATGAAAAAATTGACCTAAAAGAGAATTACTTATTGAATCAATTAAATATAATTGTTGCATCAAAATAACCAGTCATTTGCATTGCGATCATCATTAAGGAAATAAGAATCAAAAAAATGATAGGAACCATGAATGGAT
Source organism: Paramecium biaurelia (assembly GCA_000733385.1). Lineage (NCBI taxonomy): Eukaryota > Ciliophora > Oligohymenophorea > Peniculida > Parameciidae > Paramecium > Paramecium biaurelia. The sequence continues at coordinate 32,850 of JPFL01000150.1, read as the reverse complement.
TGCTTATGAATTTGCTTCTTATTGTTTATGAAGGTTGATCAGCTTCAATAAATGATTTATGTAGTTGGAGCAATTCAATGTAACCTTGAGTTTCTTCTTATTTATCAATAAGTGGTAAATTCTCATCATTCATATTTTATTTAATGGAATTACAAATTTAATTATGATCTTATTTAACTTCTTATAAAACTTATCCTTATGTTAGAAATATAAAGTTAAGAGTACTTTTTGATAATAAGAAAAATTTATTAGTGAAAAAAATTGCATAGTAAATAAGTTCAATTATATTTGGCCAGTTCCATAATAAACAATGAAGAAACACTTATTTTAAGGATATAATACTTAGTATTCCCTAATTTAGTTCAATAAAGAATTGCAGAGGAATATAATCTAAGCAAAAAATATATTGCAAATTAAAATGAATGAATGGTGTTTACAATGATAAAGTTGTAAAAAATATAATTTCCACTTACTCACTTACTAAGTGTTATAATAATATTTTTGGCTCTAAAGACTGCCTTTATAAGCTATTCATTATCAAGGACAAGATAAATACATTTAAGATTAAGAAAAATTAAAATATTTTTAATGGAATTTAATAATGAAATATGTCATCGAAAATTAAAGATATCCAAAATAAATTTAAGGAATGTATAATGTCTCTCATTTTGAAAAGATAATGATTATATCTGTTAAACTTTGTTATAAAATTATTAAATTACTCTCTTTTAAACATTCGAGAATTTAAATTGTTTAATATTTGCGAATATCAAAAATTTAGAATTCTAACTAAATATTTAGTTTTTTCTCTTCTTTTGTAACTAATATTTTATACTGATAAAATTCTTCCACAAGAATATAAAAAAATATAGATTATTTAAATTATAACTATAAAAATGATTATTTTGATTGGAACTAACTTCATTGCTAATAGGGATATAATTTTCTTTTAAATGGGTGAGATTAATTCATTCATTTTAATTAAATATATCATGCTATAATTGAATTCTCATTGTTTAAATAATATTGAGGGTTGAAAGTGACTTCTTGATTAATACAGATATTCTCATCAAGTAATGGTTCAGGTTCATATGGATCTGTGTAAAGTATTTCTTCAATAAAAAAACATTCATTTTCATTTAGGCACATTTTCTTTTGAAGTTAGCATTCAAGATCTTTCAAGTCCTCTTCTTAGGATTCAGTTCTCATCACTATATCTTCATGATATCCTGATTAAGATTTCCTGTTTCCTATCTTTAAGTACTTTCTTGTATCCTTTTTATCCATACTTGTACTCAGTTAAATAAATTTAATATAAATTTATGGATCAATTCTGTTCTTTATAATCTTTAAGAATGTTAATGTTAAAAGATTCAATATTTTAAAGTACATTAGATTAAAATAATATTAACAAAACAAGTACCTCCTTCAATTATAGTTTATAAATAATGTTTTTTTTTGTATTTTTACAATTTTAGAGAAAAGTGAAATATCATTCAAATTTCTTTTTTTTGGAGCAATTAACAAAAATTTTAAAGTTCCTTATATTATTTAAGGATGATTATTGTGAGAATAAAAATAATAATAATTAATGAATTAATTGTTAAATAATTTAAAGTTTCATAAGCCATTTTTTAAGTTAAATATAACATAAATCTAAATATTATAAGATCCAGGCAAAATCATTTATTCCTTTTGATATTGTTATTTTGAATTTGACTATTTATAAACCAATATTTGAATGCAAAAGAAATGGTTGGACATTTCATACCAAAGGATCTTAGGATTAAATTATTGTTTAATATTCAATGATATGATCTATATAAATACATATAAATGGAAAACAAATGTTAATTATTTCAATCTAATTAAAATTTTAATTTTTTTTAAGGTGTCTTACTTTTACTTTTTATGATACTCTAATTAGTAGATAGTTTTGTTTACTAACCGAATATTTATGGCGGAAGTGGCTTCTTTATCATTTGTGATTCATGAGTACTCATAGCTTTTGTTTATCTAGTTAGATTTTCATCAGGCAATAATAAATCATCATCTTCTATTTGTTTTATAATTTTATTTAATTCTTCATATAATTCTTAATCAAAATCAACATAATGTGCATATTAAACATCCATAATTTGACTCCAACATGAATAAATCCTAATAAAAATATAATCTGATTAATAAGGAGTGAATGTATGTTATTTATTAATTAATTCATTAGTTCCACAATAGTAAATTCTGTTACCTTTTAATAAAGTAGAAGATTCTGTTCCAGCAGCTATATCTTAGACATTAGTCATTACAAGTTATGGCCATTATTATTATTTCAATGATCCATTACCAATTTATCCAGATTTACCTTCTCCCCAAATATAAAGTTAACCTTCTTATGAGAGACACATAATATGTTATAAACCACAAGAAATTTTGATTGCTTTTACATCGAAATTTTATTAAAATGGAAACTTACCAGCTATAGTAATATTATTTTTTGTTTAAATCACCAAGAATTCATTACTACTTTAAACATCCTCTATATTTTATTTAAGTTTATTTAATTTTTCATCCAATAATTAATTATCATTTGTCAGAAGTATTAAGGCATTTTAAAAGTTTCTAATTGCTTTGATATTTGCAATTAATATTGATTTATCATTTGATTTATAAACTTTTTTTTCTTTATCTAAAATGAAACATCTTTAATCTATTGTAATAGTATCTAGGATATCTGATTTTTCTTATTTAAAAGTGAATGATTTATCTATAACTCCCCAAGAATAAATATTTTTGCCTTTGATAATTGATACTTTGTCATTAGATATAGCAATATGAGATTTCAATTTATCTGCATGTATAATTTCTGAAAACTTTTGACACCAATCATATTTGTCAAAATTAATGTTTGGATTATGTTAGATTAATTTAATAGACAATAATTCTGTTTAAATTTCAATTTTAGGTACTCTGCTTGTACTATTTCTTTTGATCATGATTGAATCAGTTATTATTTAAATTAAAAAATATATGTTTAAATTATTTTTTATATAAAGTCTATATTTAACAAAAATCAAAATTGTTGAAACAAATAAAACTTTACATTATAATTACATTCATCTTATTAGATTTATAATTAAGAATAGGGACTTATTAATTTTAAAATCTTATTTATAACCTATTATCCCATTCTTAATTATTTATTTTCATTAGTATATTTTAGATGGTTTTAATCTATAGAATTTGCAAATTTTATTTCAATAATTTAATGTTTAATATTGCTATCATAAATTTAATTGATTTCTATCTTTATCTTATCTTTTGCAAATTGAATAGCATTCTCAATAATATTATAAAGTAATTATTTAATAAGAATTTCATTTTCTTCAACCATAATATCAGATTTTGCTTTTAGAGATACAGAAATAGATTTAAATTATAAGGAATGTTTGAAATGGAATACTATTTATTAAATGAGACCTATTAGATTATGTTACTATTTAGTTGAAAAGTGTAAATGTTAAGAATTAAATAAGAGTTTACAATTAGCATAGTAGATATTAAGTGAAAAGAGTTCTTAAGCTAATTTATTAATGATTTCGATTAAATGATTTTACTTTAAATTTTTATATAATATTGATAAACATTCTTATTGAGTACTAATTTTCTCAAAGTTTTCTTTGACACATCTTTTTAATAATTGATTCAATACAATCATTTTCTCATTAGTTTTTATAATAAAATCATCATAAGTTTTTTAAAGATATATTACACACATTGGTTAATCTTCATGTAATAAAATAAGTTAACACAAATACTCTTAGGATAAATGTTTAACTCTACATCTATAAGCTTAAAATGTTTTATGAAGAATTGAATCTTCTCCAACTTACTTTTTAAAAAATCTATGAATCAATTATTCAAGATTCTATTTTCCTGACGATTACAGAGTAGAAGATTATTTTGTTAATATTGATGTAGTTTTACCTTCTAAAATGATAACATCTCTAGTAAATTTGATAAAACTTTTTTGATCATTAATTCTAAGTACATTTGAAGCACATTTATTAGATTCTAAATAAACCAATTTGATATCATTTTCATTACTGAAACATTTAAGAATAGGTATTTCTATTTAATTTAATAAATTCTCTTTTATTTTTTATGCATTTTAGTGTAGAGTATACTTTTATCTCTTTTCAAATTCTTGATAATATGTTACTTGAAATGCAAATAAAAGTGAGAAGAATGCAAATCCTATCCAAACCAGACTTACAGTTTCAATTAGTAAACTAAGTACTAATTAAATTATGGTTGAATAAAGGCTTACGAGAAGTTTCAAAGTACACTTTGTCCCTATGGATAAGCTAAAAATTTTTATATATATATTTACCACACTGACATTTGAAATGCAGAAGTCGTGATCATCATTATGGTTCCTCGATTCAAGGAACTGTCCAATAAGGTAATTAGAGTAGCTAACAGTGTTTAAATTTCAATCTGATATACTAGAGCTACTATATTGAGATATTAAATGGATTTTTTGGATAACAAAATTGCAATAATGGTTTATATGAACATGTAGCTTCCCAAAGTAATATATAAATAGTTTCCAATAATTAGAAAATAGATAGAACCTGAAAAAGACCCAATTAACATACTGTAGAGTAGTCTTCTAAATAAATTAAAGTCTATTTAGTGGGAATAAAGTCCATAATTGATTTCTTCTTGAGGATCTTTAAAAGTCAAAGTGATATCCATTTCTAATTGATTTATTTATTTATTATTATCATGTAATTGAACTAATGATTAATATATATGATTGATCAAATTAATAATATTATAGCTATACATTAGACTAAGAAACATTTGGTTTTATTAAAATTTAGTGTTTTATTTTATATTGAATTATTATTAATATGCAGAAATATAAATCAATAAAGACTTGGGAAAGAATCAATAAGATTAAGACACCTCATCCAAAATATGAATATGATAATTACAAAGATATAGATTAAAAATTCAAGTAATTTGAAGAGACTAGTGATTCTGAATTAAATAGTCCTACATCTCTATTTGGAACAATCCTTATTTAAACTGCAGTATAAGGATTATAAATGACTAATCTATTGTAACATTAAAGTTAACCATTAAATCGAATGAGTTAAAGGTTGTTATTTATTCTTACTGTATTATAGTATATTGAAGGCATTTGATATTAATCCTACAAACTTAAACTAGTTAAAGACAGCGCAAGAGAGACAGTAATTAATCCTAATTAAGCAAGCGAATACATTAAGCACCAAATGAATAGTACCATTGATACTTTACTTAAAACTTGGTCAGATAAGATTTTTCTAAAAGAATAGAAATGCAAAGAAGTTGATTAATAGATGAAAAAGGAGAAATTAAATAATTAAACTAAGAGACATTTTAAATGGTTATAATTAAAAACAAAATATGAACAATTGAAAAATAAGTTACGATAAATTGTAGTTGACAAATTAAATGATTATGAGAATTAATAATTAGCACTTAAGTCTTAGAATTAACCTTTAATGCTTAAAAATGTTTAAGTCATAACTACTCGTAATATATTTGAAAATATGGAAAAGTATGGTCATTCTAATGAGTTTCACTTTCTAAAATCTTTGGGGTAAGATAGATTGAAATAAATCAAAGAAAAATAGAATAAAGCAAATTAATATAATGATGATACCAATAAATAAGATAATTCTAAACATTCACAATATGAAGTTGTTTGGGATAATTAATAAGAATAAATCTTTACAAAATAAAGAAGTCATACAAAATAATTATTTACGTATTTGTAATAATTTATATAGAAATGAAATTGCTTGTTCAAATTGGAATGATTTAGGATTTCTTCCCATATTATAATAAATGACATTGAATGAAAAAAAGAAGTAATAAAGAGAACATATCCTAAATAAATATACAGATGGTGAATTCCTTACTGCTTAAGAACTTTAATTTCTAGCTAATACAAGTGAATTATTAAATGCTTGTTTAGATCGTGATTTCTTTTAAAAAGCTGCAAATTAGGTTAATCCTGATCTCCTATTTAATATGGAATTATCATTAGCTGAATAAATATTAAATGATTATGAAGAAATGAAAGCAGCAACCATGAAGGCTAGATTATAGTATATAAGTGTTAAGATATAAAAAACAAAAGAGAAATTAGTCAAAAGAGAATAAATCTTATTGAAATAATCAATAGACTCATATAATATGGAATTAAATAGAAAATATATTAAAGTATGTAAAACTGTTGTTAAACATATGGAAAGAACTGGTAAATTTGAAGAAAAAATACCTAGTGAAATTCCAGGAGCAACTTAACTAAAAGATTATTTAATGGGCAAAATTACTGAAAAGTAATTCATTAATAAATTATATGATTTTGTTCTTGAAAAAGAGAGAAGAAAATAATATATTGATTTAAGTGAAGAAGACAATTAATTCAATTATTCTTCTCAATAATAATTTAAAAGTTAATAATAACTATAATCTTAAAGTCCTAGGGGAGCTTCAGTTAAAAATAAAAGGCAAGAATACTTAAAAATAATGGCTAGACCTAAAAGTACAATAGGTGGATAATTTACATAAAATATTAAAAGGCATCTTTTTCATCCATCTACAAAATTATTAATAGATAAAAAGTTAGAAGCAGAAGAAAATGAATTAGCTTATATAAATCCTATATCTGCTTAATATAATAAATATGAACAGGAAAAATTTAAACTTGGATTAAAAAGTCATCCTGCTTTAAGATAAAGGATGAATTTTAAAAAGTTTTATTCAGGAGGTCCTCCTACTTAACCAGAATTAGAACATTGGAAGAGTCCCAATTATTAACCTACTCAAAAAGAAATACGAGCAGCAATAGTCATTTAAAGAAAATTGAGATCCTTATTTAGAGAAAAGAAACTTAGACAAAAACTTGAAGATAGAAGAAAATAAATATATTATTTATTTAAAGATAATTGTGAAAATATGGTTCATCAAATAGAAACGGGATAGGATTAATAAGTTTCATTTTTCTATTTAAATAAACAATTAGAGAAATGTAAATCTATTGCTAAAGATTAAATAAACTTTGGGAATATTAGAAATGAAGTTAACAGTAGAAAGAATAGTGAAAAGAAAAGTTTTAATCTAAGCACTGGAACTTCTACTCCTACTCCTAAAACTTTTTAAAGTTTAAGATTGCCTTTACAATAAAATAAAATCAAAGTAGATTTACTATTTGAAGCAGTATAAAAAAATAGAATAATGATGATGAAATAATCACATTTTGTGTACTCTGCAAATGATGTGAATTCTCAAAATTATGATGGTATCACTCCACTTCATATTGCAGTTTTAAAGGGAAATTAAGATTTTGTGGAATGGTAATATATACTTTAATTTTTAGGTTACTTTAAAATGGAGGTGATCCTTATATTATGGACTAATAAAATATAACTCCAATTGATATGGCAAGACATTACAATAGGACGAAGGTATATATATTATAATATAATAAAATAGATAATTAGACTTTTTGAATAATATAAAAAACTTTGAGATGATGTCTGATTTATGAATGTATTTAAATCATAATTTCTTCAAAGGAACTTTCTTACCAGCTTTAAGTGATTCATAGTCATTTTTCAACTCTTCTAATTCATCATCAATCTTAAAGATTTAAGTTTCAAGTTTCTTCTCCTTATCTCTCTCATTATTAGATTAAGCCCAATAATAGTGTTACTAAAATGAGGATAAACACTTACAAGCATTTCTCTCCTCTATTTTCTTAATGTCTCATGTTTGTCTTCAATTTTATTTAGTGATGATTTTTTTCCAAAATATGAAGTAGTCTTTTCTATAGTGGTCATTAACATGTATAAAACCACTAATAAAAGAGTGATTCCCAATAGTGCATAATTTTGCATTTTATTTATTTATTAAATATATATATATATATGAATCGACTCAGAGTCCTTAGGAATTTTACATTCCCTAAATTATTTACCAGAGTCACTTGTTTAGCCTTGCCTTATTTAATCTATTAGAATTATAGAAATAATCCTATTCATTGTACCAATGAAAGTATATTATATTTCCATATAAATTTCTAGTCAGACAAATGAATTAATAAATTTTTGTTCAAAATGTCCTTGGGAATCGTAAAGATTATTTCTTCTTGGTTATCTATAAAGATGAAGTAGATGGAGGATATGGTGAAAGAGAAGCTATTGAAGTTGCCAAATAATTGTAATAAATAGCAGATAAACTATAATTTAATTGTATTTCATTTTTATTTATATAGGTCATGTTTACACTGTATCTAGACCATCTTTAAAATCTATCACTAAATTAGTCAATAGTGTTAAAAACATAAAGATTTATGAAGAAGAAGAATTTTAGAAAATTGAAATATTTTTTAAAACTCCTCATTCAGATGATTATGTTTATTTTCCTTTTAAAAAACATAACTTTTATTAAGAAAATAATTTAGATAAAATTTTGTAATACCTATTAATCACAATAGAACACGAGTTTAGAGATTTTTTGATTTGTACTAAATTGTTACAACAAAGGAATAGTTTGATTCAATTATTTTGGAAAGTTATTATTAATTAGACTCTCCTGTTTTCATTAAGTCTAATAGTAATGATACTAAAGTTAAATAATTTAAGAAAATATCTTTTTAATTTTTAGATAAAAAAACTGTAAATTAAAACTCTAAATTCCTCATTATAGAAAACAAAGAACTATGTCAAAATTTGAAATTAAAAGATGATGACATTCTATTGTTTAGAAATGACATCTTATAAAAATATTAAAATTGCATTATCAATGAAAATAATTAAATAATACCACAATTGATAAATATATAGTAGATTAATAATTTTCGATATGAATCCTTTAATGAATGGAAACAATAACATAACAAACTTGAATCAAATACAACTACTGAAAAAAAGTAATTAAAAAATCTACTCACATTTGAACTTTAATAATTTAGTTTACCTAGAGTTTTTTATTTGAAGAATAGTAGAAAGTGTAATATAGCAGCATTTATTCGAAAAATCCAAAATCATATAAACTAAAATGATAAATTAGTTGTCAGTCTATAATTAGATCCCAAACATTAAAATAGATTAGATGTATATTAATTTATAATTATCTATTTTAGAACCATTTAAGGATATCTTTATTTTTCAAACTTTATGAGAAATATAAAGATAAATTAGAATTTGTAATTTCAGCAACAAATCAATTAGAAGAACTATTACCTCATCTAAATAAATTTTAAAGTAAATTTGTTCTCTTTAATATATTTAATTCGATATCGTATTCAAGATAATTATTTCCATAAACAGCTAAACTCTATGAAAAATATTTCCTAAAAGACACATAATTTGTTGAACGATTTGAAGTAATTGATGAATAATTAAATAATTTACTCTAATAATCTTCAGAAGAGAGAATACATAATATTGATTACTTATCTTAAGATCTTGATAAGATTTAAGAAATAAATTTAGATTATTTTAATTTTCTTAATAGTAATTAAAATAATTAGAAACAAATCATTTTATATTATTAGAATGATGCAATGACAGAGGCATTACTTACAGTTTTGAAAGATATAAATATAAAGTATAAATTATCAAATATTTAGTTTAAATATATACACAATATCTAGTTTAAATTAGATTCCTGCACTTTATACATCTTTTCCAAATTAAAATGTATTGATAATGAATGGGACAGCTATAGGGTTTCCAAAAACAATTGATAAAAATTTAAATGAATTAAGAGTTGAAATAGAGAAGTTTATGAAATAATATTTATGATTATAAATATGAATTTTTATATAATATTTTGAATTAAATCTTTATTAAAATAATTTGTTCATGAATTTATATAATTAAATTGAAATTTATTTATAATTATAATTTTTCAGTTTTTTATTTTTAGATAATTATTAATCCTATTTAAATAATTAAAGTAATGATAGTTTTCTTGAATTTATTGGTATTTTCTCAATTCCTAATATTTAATATAAAATTGCTTACAGAAAAATCAAAATTTGAAAATAACTATCTCATTTTTTAACTGAATTATTTATAAAAGTTAAGTATTTTTTTTTCACCCATTCTTAATATTAGACAATTCCTTTAATTGATTGTTAATTCACATATGTTAAGTATTTCTTAGTCTTACTTATAATAATATCATAGTTTTACTTCTAATGTTGTTGGATATTAATTAAGAGCATGGATACATATTATTTCAATTAGATTCCATGTAGCTAATTCATTTTAGATACCAATAAAGGGTACTTTAGTAGGTTTTATATATGAGTTTTTTCCTAATAGATTAGCAAATTCATTTTCATCTTTAAGAAGAATAAATCTAATGAAACTCATGAAATCAGAAAAGTTGACATCTAGATGAAAAAACAAGATAGAATACCATCTGGATCAATGACTAATCTAAAAGATTTTGGAAATTATAATGTTTCTCTAATAAATCTTTCCTTTAATTAAATCAATGAAATAGGTCCATCAATTTCAACAAACACATTTACTTCATTTGCATTGTTATCATCAACAACAAACCCATAATTAAGTAAAAATCTTGAATTACATTTACTCCCATAACTATCAAAGATCATTTAACCTTTTTCAATATTTTCATCTGTTTCTATAATAAATCCTTATCTTTCATCAGAATAACACCAAGATGTTAATTTAGGACGCTTATGATTAAGCATATCTGCCAAAGGAACAAAAGCATCAGTTTTAACTCCTTTAATATTAATTCCAAAAATTCTGCTACTTGCTGTCATCCTAGCCCAACAAAATTCTTCAAATGAATGTTAGAGAAATTCTGGAGCTACTTAACAAATATCACAATAATCTTTTTTTAAATCTGTTATCTTATCTTTAACTTATTCTAAAATGTTATAAAAAATTTATAATACTTAAAAAAGGAGATCCTTTCAACCATTCTAAATCATTGTCATTAAAAAAGATTGGAAAATTAGAGTATGATTTAGGAAGAACATCTAAGTAAGGTTTCCAAAATGAATCCTATTTTTTCTTTTCTTGTAATAAAAAAGTAGAGAGAAATGAATGTTTTGGTGATAATAAATCAAGTCTATATTGAATTATTTTTTTAGCTACTAGTGTTTCTTTTGCCATTTCTAAAGTTATCATATGGGATCTAGGAACGAAAAGGATAACTTCTTTTGAACTTATAGCCTTCCTTGCATTAACTCCTCTATAATCTTCAGCATAGCATTCAATCTTTATTTTAGGGAATAGAGCTTGTCCACTCTTAAGCCATTCTAAAAGTCTCTTCTATTTATTGAGCTCACCTTAATCAATCGAAGACTTATTGTAATAACAGTTTTACTTAGAGAGCTAATGATTTATACTTATTCAATAATTTCTCTATTTCTGAATTATAATTGCCTGAAGATTCTAAAAATTATATAGCATCCTAGTTAAGATCAAATAGATACTTCAATATAACCCATCTCATAAAGAATTTAAGCTTTATTTAATATGGCCTTGATATAATTTGGATTTAACAATAAAGCTCTATTACTGTCTTAGAGGGCTAATTCTAAATCATCCATATAAAAATATGCTTAGGAACGATTATTAAAGTAGACTGCATTTTCTTCTAGCTCTAAAACTATTAAGATAATTCTTACAAATAGCTTTTGTATATAGAGCAATTGCTTTATCATATTCACTATCCAGAAAAGCTAGGTTACCTTCTTCCTATTGGTTTTATTTATTATCAATTACTTTGAGCTGATTTGAATTAAGCTCATTCCTTCTAGTTTTAGGTGGCATGAAATAATATAATTAAAATTACTCTTAATAATTTTCATTCATATTATATGTTATTTTACTTTATTAATTTTTGCCCATTCTTCCCTCAAATCTAATACTTCAACTTCTTCCCCAATTTTTGTCTCTTCAATCTCTAATAGTTCTTCATAATGAAAGCTTGGGGCTAACTAATGAAAATTTTCTAAAAATTTCTACAAAAACATAATTGTCCTATTAATCTTTTCCAAAGGATTATCACTTTAATTAGAAAACTTCACTAATGAAGGTGCAAATAACATGCCTAATGTTTTTATATTCATTTTGTTTTGCTCCTCATACTTTGCTACGTTTTGAAGTAATGAAATAACAATAAAAAATACTCTTGCATTTATTTCTGATAAATCATTAATAACATTAAGTGCATTGAATTCATTTGAAAAAACCAAATCTGTATTTATTAATGGAATTTGTTATTAACCTAGATACTATTTTAATGCACATGCCACTAAATGAGGATTTGCAGTCTGTACTTTCGTGAAATCATAGTTCCTTATTTCTTCCATAAATTATTGAATTTCACTATTTATAGCACATTTCCTAAATAGTCCCTCATGGTTCATATTATTCTTGAAATATTTTAATAATTCTTATAAAATTATTGGTACTCCATATTTGTTAAGCTTTTCATTTTCAAAACTGTTTTTCTTCTCTAAACTTTTTAAGATATTGTCTATTTCTTTTATTGATTCTACTCTAAAAATATTATTATCTTTAGATTCTTCAATTTGTTGATCTCCTAAAACAAAAATTGAATGTAATTTAGGAGCTTTTCTAATCATTTCTAATATCAAATTCTATTGGAGAAATTAAAAGAAAGTTTAATACTTAATTATGATGACTACTCTTAAATAAGAATTCTAAAATACCTATTGACTGAAATATTGAGAATATTTAATAAATACTCAATTGAGAATTATTAATAGGATTCTTCATTTAGATATATTTTTAAGTAGTTTTATTCCACAACTGTTTCTACATTATAATTCTCTGTCATTATCTTGTCCTATTTAATATCTTACATTACTAAAAAAATATAATTAAATTATAATAACTATATTTAAATATGTACATAATTAATGATCTACATCATAGTTTTATAAGTAATTATTTTAAATTATTATTAATAATAATTTGATCATAATAATTCAAAATCATCAAATTTTTGTTTAATCATTTCCTTCTCTAATAAACTAACAATTTATTTCTCTATTATATCATATTCACATAAATCAATAAATCTTGGATACTCCTTTTTTATTAAATCGAATGTAGCTTGAATCAAATTCTCTGAATTTATCTTTTTGTTCTATTTAATTATTTTAACAATTGCAGCATCAACAACATATAAATAATCAGAAATTATTTATTGATTCTTTTCCATCTCAATTTAAATTTCTTCATTTATTGCCATTATTTAGTTGGTATGTTTATACTGATAATTAATTTTAAAAGTGTTATTTTCTGATCGAACAATTAATCCATTATATTATTTATAGTTGCTTATTTGATTAATACTTTTTTGAGCATTAAATCTAAGCAATTCTAATCCTTAAGCCAATGGTAACTCTAATTCAAATTAATGATCGATTTTGACTAATAAATTAAGTTTGCTTAATTTAGATTAAAATATTATCTTCTTTTTTTAAAATAATAGATCTTCAGATTAATTCTTTATAAAGTTTTCTGCAAACTGATTTAATGGTGATGGTAATATTAAATTTTCAAATTAATAAGGCCATATTGATTTTGGAATCAAATGAAAATGAAATTAGATAGGACTCTTCTTTTATCTAAGTTTTTGTAAAAATTAATTAGTGAGATTCTAAGACTCTTTTGAATTTTTAATGAATTCTAAGCACTCAGAAATCCATTCAGAATTACAATACTGTTGTAATTCATTCAATAATTCAAATTCATTTTAATTATATTCTTTTAAAAGTCGTTTGATAAGAAATTTAACATAATAATTTTAAAAGCTTTCTTTATCTGTTAAATATTTTATTAAATGTTTATATTTTTTAACTGAATGCTAATTCTAAAGATTGACTACAGATGCAAGAGTGAATGAATACTTTTCATAATTTTCATTTACTGCATCCTTAATTATTATATATAATAAATTACTTCAATAGCATGTGTTATAATTGTTGCATTGGTATGTTCCATTGGTAATTGCTCAAAAAGTGTTTAGCAAGTCTTTTCTAAATTTAACATATTTTCTATCGCTGATGTTGGTTGTTGTTGTAAAATAAATATTACTTCTTTATAAATATGTTTACGACTAAAAATCATAAAAAAGAATACAGTGCTGATAGTAATTTAGGAAGTGCATTTATTTCTTATGCAAATCTAACATAATGAAGCATAATCTCAGTATTGAAATACAATGAATCTAAATCATTCATGTTAACTTGATTGAATATTAGTTATTTTAGTAATTCGTTTAGTTTTAATTGAAACTCATTTTAAAATTTACTGGAGAGTTTTTTTTCAGCTTAAAAAATAATATTTGCAATCTAAACAGATTATGATGGATTAGTATCTAAAATAAACTCTTTATAATATATTTAAGTTTATTCATAAAATCGTCTCTCAAATTATTAATAATTAGGCAATAAAATTAGTAAATCTAAAAGCTATAAGGGAGGATCTTCTATTGCTTATTAATTTTATAAAGTAACAATGACTTGCCTATATCTTTTTATTTCTAATAGTGTAACTATCTATAATCTATTCTCTACTTCCACCTTAATTAATTTTAATAGGATATTTATGATATAATTTTATACAGGAGTCTTTATGTCCAAATATTTTAAAACATCTTTGATACATTATGATTTTTATTTAAATTTAATCCATAAATCAATAGTCATATCAAAAAGAATAGAATCTTCTTCTATGCTTGAAATAGGAAAGATATTTTACTTCATAAGAGTGTCTATCTTTTCTTTATATTATGAATAATGATCAGATATTAATTCTAGTATTTCATCTTGTCTATGATGATAGCTTAAAAATCTTGTTGCCTTTAAAATAAAATCTAAGAGTACCTCATAAACTTCAAATTCATCAGCTTCATTTTTGAAATATCTTGAGATAATTTCCAAATCACTATCTTCATTTTCAATAATCATTTTATTTTTTAATTTATTTTCATAAGTAAAATGTAATATAAAAGTAAGAATTCAATATATTTAAAAAGAAATATTAAGCCTTTAATAATCTATAATTTATTATACTACTCAATTTGTTTATTAAATGGTCTGAGTTTGCTGCCCTTATATATTGATAGATTCATCTGTTCTCAATTAGTAACAAAGGACATAGGCTGCTTTTGTAACCACCTAGGATTCACTTGTTTCTGCAACATGAGAGTCATCAAAATTATACCATTTTTTTGTTAACTATCAAATATTTACAATAAATACTTTATTTTTAGCATAAGCAGTATAATGACCACCTCCAAGACCACCAAAATGATTTGATACAGCATATAAATCATAAAGAACTTTTTATTTATTATTTTCTCCATTATCATCTTCAGTTTCATTTTCATATTCTTGAGGTGTTTTAGAGTTTATTAAATAATCTGTCATATCAAGTCCATTAATTGGAAAGTCAACATAAGTTTCAAGTTTTTATTTAAACATTCTATTGGAAGCTTTAAATCGTTTTAAAGTGAATATTAATATTTATGGAGCCTATATTGATATGAAATATATAATTAACCTTATAAATTTACATGCTTTTAAAAGCTTAGACATGCTCTTAACAAACTTTACAATACCAAGTATTCTCTGAATTTAATTATTCTGGTTATTGAGAGAATTACAAACAATCAGCTAAGGTCACACTTCCAGCATGCTGATTTGAATGACCATGATTCTAAAATGGAGATTTTTATTATGCTGGTTCTTCAACTAAAATATATGAATTTTAAATTACCTTCAATTTTATTAAGATTTCGATAATGAGTAAAAATATCTGTAAGTTTAACAGATTTATATGGACTTTCTCTCCATAAAATAATAACTTCAAAATTGCTTTGTGAATCAGAAGTAGCAACTTTATTTTTGGTTTCTTCAAGAGTTTCATCATCAAATTTCACTTCACAATCACTGCAATTCTTTGATTAGCAAAAAGAACATGGATTCCAATAATTACTATTAGATTTATAAAAAAGACTGTAATACTAATAATAAATTTAAACATTACTTTATTTAATACATTTTTTTCATAATCTAAATTTTAATGTTCAATGAAAAATTATTAGAAATATTAGAATATTTTGAGATGCATTTATTTTCTTGTTATTGATCCATCAAAAATAAAGAATCCATTCTAAAAATATTACATTTTTTAAAAGTCTAAATATTTATTGGAAAATTAAATAGGAAATTTATTTTGTATTTCAACTTCTTCATCTAATAATGCCCTAAAGCATAATTATTATCTCTTAGCACTTTTTCGTATTTCAACTATAGATCTACTTTCTCTTAATAATTCATAAGATGTATATTAATTAGCAATATAAGCAAATAAGTTTTATGGTTTAACTTTCAATTCGTCACCCAATACTTGATAATATTCTTTCAATGATAAATTCTTATTTTTATCAAATGGGATAATTTTAGAAGTTGAATTGAAGAATGAATCAAAAAATTTAAAAGAAATAGTTCTTTTCTTCTAACTTGGAATTCCCAATTACACCATCAAGTATGGATCAAATGTAATAGATAACCTTTCACATTTTGGACATTTTAAAGTTGATTTATATTATCCATACATTAGATCAACAATAATAGATTAATTTCTTGCTAAATGATTTATCCAACGTTCTTTAGCTACAACAAAATCTGTTTATCCATCATTATCCTTAGTTTCAACATATGGTTTCTTCTTTACTCTATTCAAATCTTCATGAATACCATCTAAAACAAAAGTTATTAATTCAGATGAATCATGTTAATGATATCCTTTAAACATTGGTTAAAATTAACCAACAGCTTTTTTATAATTAGTTGGTGTTACAACTTATTTCTCTCCATACCATAACTTTTTTAATAGAGATCCAACTCTCTTTACTAATTATCCCTTAGTTCCTATAGGATTGTCCATATTTATTTCATCAAAATATTAATTACTCAAAAAATACTCTGTTAATGGTAGAGTATTTGAAATACATTGAGTTCCACTATTCATAAAACAAGTATTTCCTAAATTACTAAGACCAGCTAATCCTGAAACAGAATTTGGTTGTTAACTTAAACCTCTAATAGTATCATCATCAGATCCAAACTTCTCACATCTCATACTGTGATAATTGTAATCTTTAGCTTTACATTCTTAAGAACAATATGCTACTTTCCTACACATACATGGATGATTAAGAACTTTAACTATTTAACAATTCTCACATTTTCCTTCTACCTAAACTGCTTTATTACGAATACACCAAGGCTTATACTCATCTTTAAACTATTTAGATAACATCTATTATTACTTCTATAATAATCAAATGATTATCTAAAATGGCTACATCTTCAATAGTTTCGTATATTGAATAATGAATATAATCACCAGAAAAATCAAAACTCATTTCATCATTGTTCTCTAATTCGCCAACTTATTTTTGAATATCCTAAAAAAATGCTTTGAAAATATCTTTCTAATCTGTTTAATATCTCCAAATTCTAATATTATTATCTTTTGCAAAATTTCCTGAGAATGTTGAAACAGTCTTTTAGAGTAAACTGTAATAGTCTTTCAATTTCATATTTCTATCAACTTATAAGTACTCTTAATCAAAAGATTATTTTTAACATCTATCCAAGGCAATTTATTTGATTACTGTTGGATATAGCAAAGTACTTTTAAACTCGAAGAATAGTATTATATAAATACTTTTAATAAATTGACTACTACTTATTTCTCTGTTCCTTATTACTCATTTGACATTCTGATTATTGGTGTACCATGATAATATGTTGTAAAGAATTGCCAAATCTCTTTATCAACTATGACATAGTCAACATTTTCTTAGAGATTCTCTTTCATAAATGTATTCCAAGGATGATCCTTTATTGGATGATATTTAAAACACTTTTCAACTTTATCCTCTAAATTTATGTTTATATGCTCCATAGTTAGTTTTCCAAAGTATTTGTTCGGATTCTGGTTAGTCAATAATTCTTCATATGAAACATATTCCTTCCATTGGTTTAGCCACCTAATTTATTATATTTAAATACTTCAAACTCATAATATAATATTAATTGTTTTGATCTGATTAAAACTTCTTTTGAAAAGAATCCATATGTTTTTTGAAATCTAATGCTTGTCTTTTAAGTTTATCTGCAACCTGTTAAGACACCTTAATACAATCTAATCTCTCGTCATTCATTGTTTAGTAAAATTTAATTAATTAATTATTAAATTTCTGAACTTCTGCTGATAAATACTGAAAATTATATACATTTATCCCAATGTAAAATATTTAATAAAATTATTATTCAATCTTGTAACACAGAACCATGAGAAACTACATATTAAATAATTCTCTCAAAAATTCCTTTGATTTACATATCCATAGTTAATTTTTGATCCTACAACATTTTAATTCTTAAATTTATGTTTTATTTAATTATTGAGTAATAAATTAAGAATTTTATTAATCTCCCTAATAAATATTATAAAAACCTTAAATTAGTATTCCAATATTTCTAATGTTTTATACTGATCTCTCTTTCTTACATTATCTAAACTCATTAGAATCTCTTAGTTATTATCTAAATATGATTATAGATTTGATGAATCACTATATATTTATAAATTATTTAGAAACTTCTCTATTTAAAATAATGATTTGTAATATAGATACATTTTAGATGTTTAACATAATAAAAGAAATTTATGAAAACCAAAACCATAAAGTTTACATCTCTAATTTGAAAGATAAAGTCAAAATTATAGTCCTAAAACTTGAGATTAGTAATAAAAAATACCTCTACAATTAATACATAATACTTGACTAATTGAAATTTGTATTGGGAGTGCCAAAAGTACTGAACTATGGTTTTAATGCAAATGAAAAGTATAAATAATCATTTAATCAAGGTTTTACTATTCTATTGATTATTATGGTAAATCTGTTGCTGATATTTTAAAAAAATAAGGAATTTTAACCCTATAATCAGTATTATCAATAGGATTATCTTTACTTAGAATCTTAAGTGGCATTCATAGATAAGAAATTATATATGACAATATTTGTCCTGAAAATATTGTTTTTTCAAAAGAAGGAATAGATCACGATTCTTAAATACATTTAATAGGCTTTGGATAGGCTTATCTAAAATATGAAAAACCAAAAAAATTTTAGAATAAAAAGTCTCTACCATACCATATTAATAATCATGGTGTATCTTCTAAAAAAAATGATTTGGAAAGCTTGGGATATCTTCTAATAAAATTAAGAAAAGGTATAATTTTTATTATATTTACTAGGAACATTACCATGGGAATAATTACCTTAATAATTGATGTTATAAAAGAAAATAGAATGTTTAAAATCAAAAGAAATCTTTTAAGGACTTCCTTATGAATTTAAATTTTACTTTCAATAAATCAATTTATTTCATGAAGAACCAAAACATTAATATTTGATTAAGTTGTTAAACTCTATTAGGTTAAAATATTGCAAGACTACACAACATTGTATTACAGAACTAAACTAATTAACTCCAATTACTGAAGTTTCAAATGAGACAGATTCATCAATAGATAGTTATTATCTTTGTACTGTAATCCCTTAGAATATGAGTAATTTAAATGTATTTACAAATACAGAATTAGACTAATCAATTGAAGAAAAACTTAAGAGATTATAGTTGATATCTAAATAATATAAACTAATCAGTAACCTATGAGAATATTTATTTTTATATTGTCTTTAAGGTAATTCATTAAAATATTATAGAATATATATATCAACAAAAGGTTTTTGTTATTTGCTTATATTATTATTCATAGTTTATCTCATATTAATAATATAATATTGATTTCTCATATTAGTAATAAATAATAAAAAATAACTAAATAGTGAAAGCACGAGAGAAATTATTTTTATTTTAAAATGGATATAGACAAATTATTAGAGATATTAAGAAATGGAAGATGTTTAAATGAAAGAGAAACTCATATGATTTGTGAATTAGCAAAGGAAATTCTAGTAGAGGAAGCAAATGTTGTTTATGTGAAAACTCCAGTAATAATATGTGGAGATATTCGCGGATAATATTTTGATTTGTTGGAACTATTTAAGATGGGAGGCCAAATACCAGAAAAGAGTTATGTATTTAATGGAGATTATGTTAATCGAGGGTAATCTAAATTGATTTTTAAAGGTGTCATTCTGTTGAAACCTTCCAATATTTACTTTGTTTAAAGATCAAATATCCATAACACATAACTTTATTGAGAGGAAATCATGAATCAAAATAAATGACTTAAGTTTATGGACTATATAATGAAGTAGGAAGAAAATTTGGGAACATTTATCCTTGGCAACACTTTTGTGAAGTATTTGAATACTTACCATTATGTGCATTAGTTGATCAAAAAGTGTTTTGTGTGCATGGAGGTCTGTCTCCATCAATAAAATTAATAGATTAGATAAGAACAATTGGTTTCTCTCATAATTATATTTGAATAGATAGAAGAAATGAGAAGGATGAAGTAGGTCCTATGTCTGATTTGTTATGGTCAGATCCTGAATAAGATTTAGAAGGATGGATTTCAAGTAATCGTGGAGCAGGATATTAATTTGGAAACAGAGTAGTAGAACAATTCAATCATATTAATGGATTAATATTGATTGCAAGATCACATCAGTTGATAATGGAAGGATATAAATATGAATTTAAAGTAAAATATTAATTAAAGATTAGAAATAATTGGTGACTGTATGGTCAGCTCCTAATTATTGTTATAGATGTGGAAATAAAGCATGTATGATGAATTTGGATGAAAATTTAGAGCAAAGCTTTTTATTTTTTTAAGAATCTCCAGAGTCAACTTAAGAAAATATAAATAGAGGAGTGTTGCCTTATTTTTTATGAAATTTATATTTGGAATATATTTTATTTAATAATTAATTGTAAATAGCGTATTGGTATAATAAATTTATTTAATGAAAAAGATAGCACCAAGTTTATTGGATTATTAATCTGCAGGTCAGGGATATCTACTTAAATATATTCAGACATTAAGTGAAGCAGAGTAGAATAGTATTATACATAAATTACAGAAATACGATATAAAATAATTGTATTAAGTAAAATAGTGTTTAGAAGTTAGGCTTATTAATAATTCAAAGCAAAGATAATTTAGACTACACCATATGAGACAATTAGATGTTTGGAGTTTTAGGAGAAAGACGAAGAGATTGGATATACAATAATAGCAGAGGGCAAACGTATACGGCAATCCTCACTATATAGTGGCAATCGTATTGAGTGCTCAGCAAAACATTGGTTTGTTAGACATCCAGTTGCCTTCACATAAGTGTTTGTTTCAATTGTATTGCGAACGAATTTGGAGTCTTTAGAATGTAATCAAACAACGTTGTGGAAAGTGTTTACCAATATTGATATTTATCATGACCACCAATATAAATCATGATATGATTACTAGTTTCTTTTTAGAAAAAGATCATTTTGGCTTGTAAGAAGATCAAATCTTTTTTTTTTAATAAGATAAATTACCTTTATTTAGCATGGAAGGACAAATTCTTTTTAGTAATGAATTTTAGATTTTTGATCAATAAATTGGGAATGGATAAATTTATTTAAATCAATCAATTTTAGATACAATGAAATTTTTAGGAATCACTATTCTTCATTTATGTTCTATAGAAAATGTACTTTGTAAATTTGGTGATCCTATTTGGATTGGTGCCTTTATTAGAAATCAATTATATTTAAGTGCAAAATGTGTATAGAAACGTAGTGTTGATGAAAATCTAGGATTAATAGTTAATTAATATAATTTAGGTTTGTAATACAAAGGTATAATAATATATAATTCTATATTTAGAGTATGATGAAATCTCTTATAATGATTTAGTCAAAAGAGATAAAAACGGAGTTTTATCTAATCCTGATGGAGTCATTGGTTAAGTCTTATGTTCTCTGGATTATGCCCTTGAACTATGCTGCAATTATAAACAACACATTTTGTCTAAGTAGAGATTTACAATCAAACTAGTTTCCATATTCGATAAAAGAAATATACATATTTTGATTACATAACTTCCAGGTTAATCAAACCTTTATCATAACCTAATGCACTTAAATTTGAATTGACATATTATGAAGCTATTTCTTATTGTCCTATTCAATCATTTGGATTATTCAGAGTCAAAAGGGAAGAAGAATATGCCCCCATCCTCAATCCTTCAAATGAAAGTAAAGACACAATTCATACAGCACGTCAAGCCTATATGCATAGAGATTAAAAATGGATGTCTCAATTAGGTTTTGAAGTCAATTCAGAATTTGAAATCTCACCAAAATTAACTTATTTTGGAGAGGGTTTAGAAGAAGCTACAAAAAAATAGATTAAAAATAAATTATAAATTCCTCTTATTCTACATAGTGATAAATAAATTAGAACTGTTAGAGTAAATAGTGTTCATAATTAATAACCTTAGAGTTCACCTAATAAATATACTTCTTAAACTGTAAATTCATAAAGTTTCTTATAACCAAAAATGAGTATTCATTAAAGTTTGAATCATCTCAAATAACCAATTACTAATTCATTAGTCACTCCAGCTAATAATCAAAGTTTTCAACTGTCTGGTAGAAAAAGTATAGATCAGAAACCTAATAGATAAACTGATTATTATCATAGACCTAGTCTTAATTAATTAAATAAGCCTGTATAGCCTGTATCGCCTGCATATTATGGTCCTAACACATATTATTTACCAAAAAAATGATTTCATAAATAATTTTATTATAATATTTATATTTATCACAATAAATTATAATTTTATTAAACTCTTTCCCAAAACTCTTCAGATGCCTAGTTCAATTGGATTTCATATTAAATTAAACTCTTAGCTAACCTATAATAATTCTACTACTTCTCCAACTACCATTCAACCTAATTCATACCTTGAATTTGTCAATTTCTATATATCCCAATAATACAGTTAGTATATCACATATAAATTGCATGTTTTCAATATCCTTACATACCTAATCAATTTAAACTTGTAATTTTGCTATTTAATCTTCTTTCTTTGTTGTACTAAATATGTGCTTAATTGAAGACTTTCCTGCTAAAACTTCTTACAATTAAATTTAAAGTTCTTTTTATTTCTATTCGTAAATAACCTTTTACTATTCATATTTCTCTCTTTATATCATAGTCTCTAAAAATGCCCTAACTTATTTTGATTCCTTCTTAATTTCTTAGTATAATGATTAGAATTCATTCTATTACAATAAATTAATGTAATTATTTAGTAATTAAGATGGATACTCATCATTTTTGATATTCTATATTACTAATTTATCCTAACTCTCAATAAGCTCCAATAAGACTTGTTATTCATAAGCAGGTAACTGATTTTAAAGGAAATTGGCCATTTAATCTTAAAAATTCTGTCTTGCCTCAGCTATATTTCTACTATTTTTTGATATAATACTTAGCAATTTATTTAAAATTTTCAACCATTGGATTTACTTTTTTTAGAAATTAATGAAAATCTGTTATCTTTTGAATTAATTCTCTATTGATTTCTCTCTATTTTAAATAAAATAAAATATTTACTCCTGAAAGATCTGTAAAAGTATCCTAATATTTATTTATTATTTCATCATAAGTCAATTTTGGTACCTATGTTAAAGCCTATAAATAAATGATTTAATTACTTTTTCAATATCACCATTAGCCTTTATAAATAACTGAAATTCTTCAGAATACCAAAAATACTTTGTTTGAGCCATAATTCTCATCCATTCTTATAATGAATGCATTCTATCATCTATAAACTTCTAATCCATATTTCCCTAAAAATTATAAAGTCTTTAAATATACAATTGCCTTTCTTGGTGGAAGTGGTGGAATATAACAACCAGGCCACTTAGTTATAAGGAATTATCGAATAAGTCGGAAATCACTAAACCTACGTATTACATCAAATTATCCATTCTTATCCATTCCTCGAACGGAATAAGTGGTATATTTGTTAAGTCCAGATTAAACCTTTGGATCACTGACTTCAACTGAGATCTTTTATAATCTCTACATCGATATATAATACCTCGAAATCATCTTAGTTCATGAATAATATTATATAAAATTCATTTTCTATGTGTAACTGAGTGGTATAATTATGAATAAAACATTGTTGCCAAAATTGCAGCCCCAATTGGTCCCCCTACATAAATCCACATATTAATCATTTAATCCCAACTCTTAGCTAAACAATCAAAGATAGTCAGTCCTAGTGCAGCTGCTGGATTTAGTAGACTATTACTAGATGTAATTGTATATCTATTGAAATATTCAATATTTTTACTCTCTACAAGCATAATATATACATGATAGAATAACTAATGTGGCTATTCTATTTTATGATAATGAA
The DNA here is from genome assembly GCA_000733385.1 of Paramecium biaurelia. NCBI lineage: Eukaryota > Ciliophora > Oligohymenophorea > Peniculida > Parameciidae > Paramecium > Paramecium biaurelia. Next base: position 8,268 of record JPFL01000150.1, on the reverse strand, counting down.
GTCTCTTTAACAAAGCAAATTAAAGTAAAAATCAAAAAAATTGTAGATCCTATCATTTCTCCAAATAATGATGCAGCTAATTCTTTTATAGGTTCACTAATTTATTGTAACTTATTACTCTTCTATATATGGAGCCTTATCCATATTCAATAGCAAAAATGATAATGCAGCTCCACCAAATGCTCCTAAAAATTAAGGAAGAAAGTAAAAAAACATTGTGCCATATGGAATTCCTCCACCTAATGCCATAGCTAATGTTATTGCTGGATTAAAATGTCCTCCACTCAATCTACCAAATACAAGCATACATCCAAATAATCCCAATGCAACTTGATATGCTTAATTTCTAATTGTATTTTATTGTATTACTGACTACATACACTTATATACACTAAAAAGAATGTCCCAATAAGTTCAAAAATGAAGATGTTCTTTTTAGAAATCGATTGTTTTTGTTCTTCTGTAATTTGTTCCATAAAAATATTAAAAAAAATTTTTAATTAAGATTTTAATACATGGGTGTAAGAGTCACATATCGTAGAAGAACTAGCTATAACACAAGATCAAATAAGATCAGAAAGGTTAAAACTCCAGGTATTTATATCCATCTACTCTAGGTGGTAATGTTGTGGTTTAATATCCCAATAAAAAAACAAGTGCATCAACATGTGCAGATTCTAATTTGAATGTTGTCTTAAATGGTCTCAAAAGAATTAGACCTACAAAACTCAAATAACTTTCTAGAAGACAAAGAACAGTCTCAAGACCATATGGAGGTGTCCTCAGTGCTGGAGCATTAAAAAATCGCATCATCAGAGCATTCCTTGTTGAGGAGGTTAAGATTGTTAAATAAATCAAAAAGTGATTAATAATACATTACAAATTTATCTATGAGATAACAAAGTTGCTTTTAATTAAATTTCATCTTACAAATGTTAAATGTTATTTTTTTATCTTAAACAAAGTATAAATAAATTAATTTTATAAAATGTCTAATTCATCAATATATTATTATTTTTTTCTTAAATTGAAAATCACAATTATATTTCAATTAAATAGGAATATAAAGGGAGGAACTTGTAAAATAAAATATAATTTCTATAAATTATGCATAGAATAACAGTTTTGATTAAATTTACTATTATTTATTTTTATTAACGATTATGATAAGCAAAATGATAATGGATTGTTAGAAGAAAACATAAAATATTGATGAAAATGAATTAGATTCTTTCAATAGATATTTGTAGAGAGATAATCAACCTTTAAATTTAGGCACATAACTCTCTTATTCTAAAATTAAAGTAAATGTTGGAATGCCAGTAATAACTGAATAACAAAATGAAACACTTGGTAACACTCATCAATCAACTGTGTAGCAAAGCAAGAATACATCACCTTAAAAGAAAGGTATTGGAATGGAAGATATAAGGCTGAACATTAGAATAGTTTTCAAATTTTATGCAAGTTTTGGAAATAGAAACAATACTAGGTTTTTGAAATCAAATAAATTTATTAAACTATTATCTGATGCTCAAATAATGCCATAAATATTGTCAAATCGAGATTGTGATATTTTATATGCTTAACAAACTAAAAATAATGAAAGCCTCACACTTGAATAATTTTAGAATTTTATACCAAAATTAGCTATGATTATCTACCCTTAACATAAAGTTCATTAAGCATTTCAAAAATTATATAATGAATATCTATCATAATTATCTTAGAAAATTTTAATGTTTACTGAGTTTGGCCAATAAATTTAATTTGTACTATAACCAATAAGCAATTAAATTAAAGAGTTTATAGAACCTATTTAATAATAGTTATCAAATTTACATAAATTTATTTTTGAAGATTAAAGTACAAATATAAGTAAAGTTTAATGGTAGTATATGTAATTTTTAACTTAATGTGAAATATTACCTAATTATATTAATTAATCTTAAGCTCAATTGATTTTTGATAATATATAAATAAGGTAGTCAACTTTAAATTTATAAGAAAATGGAAATTACATATTTGGTTTGAATAATTTTATTGAAAGTTTGATTATAATATCAAAAATTGTTCCAAATTTAGATGAATTTACTTAATTTAGATTATTGCTTGATAAAATTGAATAATCAGAAGGTTTTAGTTAATATTTAAGAAAATTAAATAGGACATAGAGTGATAAAGTGAGATTATTTTATAATATAGAAAAAAGTAGAATCTATAAATAAGATAATTTAATTCAATAAAGTTAAATGATTTCAAATACTTAAAATAATGTAAGTCATACAAATATTTAAAACATATAAATTTTAAATACTAATAAGAAAGTTGATGAAAGTAGAGTAAATTTTTCTATGATGAAATAATCAAAATATTTATAAGATATAGATCAATCTTACATTAATTCATTGAAGAAGTTATTTGAATTCTTTGCACAAAGTGGAGAACCTAGTAATATTTAATCTTTAAAAAATACAAAATTTAATAAATTATTATTACATTCTGGAATTTTAAACAATTTAATTACTATAACTGATTCTGATATGATTTATTCAAAATTATGTGGTGTTTAATCTATTAAAACATAATAAAAAAATAAATAATAGACAAATGGCAAAATGACTTTTGGATAATTTCAAATTAGTTTGGGAATTATAGCTGAGAAATGTGGAATGGATATTAATGAATTAATTTAGTAAAATATTTTACCCTTAGAGAAATAAATGTCTGATGACAATAAAGAATAAATCCTTTAAATTTTAGTTGATCTATTACAAGATGAATAAATTGTATAATAATCATATTATAATATTAGATTTAACTCTATGAAATGATTTAACCTATTTTTGATTGGTATTTTTAAGAATATACAAAATAACAAAGTTCAATATTGTATTTATCAGAATTTTTGAAATTTTGCTAAGACTTTGAACTTTCCAATATTTTAATATCTTAGACTTAATTGACTTCAATATTTTATTCTGTAGCATCACTTAATTAAGAAGGGTAAGAATACTCAGACTAAATTTTCCTTGATAAATCTTAATTTGTAGAAGCCATCAGTATCATAGCCATTCAAATTTATTCTACAATTCCAAATAACATTTAACGAGTATATACTAATATCTGATTTATTAGATTGTATATCTTCTTGAAAGAATATTTTAGTCTCAAAATGCTTCAAAAATTTATGTTAAACAAAACAAGTATATATTAATCAATTAATTATTTAGATTATAAGGTAGATTTTAGAATGTTATTGAAGATATTAAATATAAATTTTTAGAAAAAGACAAAATACGTTAAGAGGAAGAATAATATAATTTTGATGATTTAGTAAATGGAACTATTTAATAATTTTAATGATTTTATTTATTTTCAGAATAATTCATTAATTAAGTCTTTTAATTCTAAAATTGTACTTTCTTATTATTTTTCTTTAACAGGAAATTCTAAATTATAAGATTCTTCTGGTTAAACTGGTTCTTAAATTTCATTATAAACATCCTTTAAATTCATCTTTCTATACTTTCCAGAAATAATCATTCTACTCACCTTTTATCTTTCTTTCTATTCTTATAATGAATGTCCATATTGAGTAAAAGAATATTTTGGTAAAATAGTATTACTTTATACAGCAGATCTTGGAGGATTTGAAAGATTTCGAGAACATTAATTACAAAATATATCAGTTTTTTAAGCTTATGGAGTGAGTACTAAATAAATGGGAGTTTAACAACATTTACTACAAGGAATCCATTCAGAATCTAAAGTTAATATATATTATTATGAACCTGAAAAATATATGTAAAACTTTTCAGAAACTACATGTTAACATATAAGCAAATTAATTTCTTAAATTGTAAGTTCTTTAAATTTATCTTAAACAATGTTAAGAACAGACAGTCTTCTTCTGTCTCCTGGTGGTAAAGCTTTGAGTTTATTATTCATGACATTATGAAGGATAGTACGATAATTTGCTAAATTGATTAATATATTCATTACTTTTAAGGAAGTATATTTTCATATATCGTTTACTTTGTTTTGTCTCCATTTCATTGTTATTTAATTACTCAGAAAATAACATATTTGGTTATCTTTAAGTTTATGAAGTTGCTGCTCTTGGAACATGACGAATAGACTATTTCCTATTTCATTTTAATTACTTAAGCTGTTGAAGGCTTTTTGATAGGCTGAGTTTGAGAAGTAAATGGACGTACTTACATATTGGAGTTATAACTCTATACAGGGTTAAAAGGGTAATTTTGAAAGACAACTCCCTTCTTTAATTTGCCAACTGACTAAGAATTCGAATGGATAACATTCTAATTGTCGAATTGTGTACGATAATAATTATAATTCATATTTTATTAATTACTTAAATTATTATACTCTTCTTAATATTTCTATCAATATCTTCAACTAATACATTTCTATTTACATAACCATCCTAATATACAAAATTATTAAATCCTTATATAGATATACATAATAATTAATAAAACCCTTATTATAAATGCATATACAATTAGATGGATTCAAATTCTCTATTATATTCATACTTTTATGTATTATAAAGAAAGCTTTAAAAAACAAAACAATGTCTAAATTAATACTAATTAATTATTTCCTAAATCAAATTCAATTCTAAGAATCTTTAGAAAAGTAAACATCAATTGAAAGAGATTAAACCTTCAATTTTAGTCACTTATTGTTGAGTGGCAGGTTATTAACCTTAAAAATATACATCCATAGTTAAAGAATAATAAAGAAACTATAATCCTACCTTATCGCTTTCTCTAGAAATGCATCTACTCAAATGAAGGAACTTTAATATTCATTGGGTTATAGAAATAATAAAAGAGGGATTCTAAGAGTTTAGTTTTTAATTGAGATTTCAATTTAAATGGATGCTTTAATTTCATATTGAAATGAATCTTGTATATACAGATCTCTAGTATCAAGACAGAGGTGCATTTTAAAATAGTAGTTAGAATTCTAGAAATACGATGTAAAATAATGATTGTTGTTAATTTATGATGAATGAAAGCATTCATTTTTTTATTTCAATCTTTAGATTTGAATATCAAATTTTGATAGAGAAAGAGAAGCCACTCGACTTCCCTCCTTTATGGTTGAACTGACTTATTAAAAATATATATATAAAAATTCCACTCAAACATGGGTTTCCTTTTCAAGGCATTGAAAATAACAAGATATCAAGTATACTTTCAGGAGCAGACAAAGATGTAGACGGCTGCTCAATAAATTTACTAAGGAGATATTAATTTGTATTATGAGGAGAATGATTGGTTTTATATTGCTATATTTTCTCATATTTATTATATTTATATTTGTTATTACCATCAACTCTCTTCCTTGACTTACTCCTTTCGTTAGACTTTTTGTTAATCTCTACAAAATTATAAAAACTCATAATATACATTTTCTAATAATATCTGATTTCGTTAAAAGAACCATTTAAGAAGATTTGTAAATAATTTGTTTTTTAATTATATTATTGAGAATTTAAATTATTTTTTTTGCTTTTAAAGCTTATATTCGATGACATATCTCAAATCAATAATTGAGAATGTCTTTATAAAAAGTAAGATCGTAATTCTAAAAATTTAGGTTATTAACAACTTTTTAGTTTATTTTTTATTCAATTTTGTAAATTTTAATAAATAAGTTGTTATTGTAAATTTAGAATTAGAAACAATAACAAAATTATTAGTATCTAGAAACAAAGAAATCATAAGTTATTATCGAAACATTTATAACTATAAATCAAATAATATTATTTTAGCAATTTATGTGTCCATATAATCTACAAACAAGGCATTCAATTTAATCTTTTAATTTGTATATTGATTGAGTTAAAATTCCACATTCTGATTCTTAATGACTATTTTTACCACAATTTAAACATGATTATAATTTTAGTTATGCCTAAATATTAATAAATTGATGTTACTCTACAATCATTTTTTCTATGTCCAATTTAATTGCATCTAAAACAAGAGACATTAGAACAAATGTCTCCTATATGTTTTTAACTTAAACAATAGTTACATTATATTGTTTATTATTCAGTACATTATCTTTCTTAATGTCCAGATTACTTACATCTAAAACAGTATTCAAATGGATTATATTAATAGTATCTATTCACTCCAAGTTCTAATTAATCTTTTAAATCTTATCTATAATTAATTTAAATTTAATAATTACTTCAAATTATCATCCATAGGTTCATTTTTCTAATCATCATTTTATAATTATTTTGACTAGATATTTAGTTTAGATATTTTTTCATTTAAATTTTTCATTGAAGTCATTTTTTTTTATCCATTCAATTCATATTCTATTAAATAATCTCTTCTAGGAGGATTAATATCAAAAACAAAATCTAAAATTTTGGTCTAAAATTTTTCATGTTTTTTTTTTGATTTAGAATTAGAAGGTAAGGAAGGCAAACTATCAGATTCACTAGAACTAGTGATTGACTAATAACTTGAACTAGTAGATGATGAGCTACTACTACTACTACTACTACTACTGCTTTTCTTTCTCTTTTTCTTATTTTTATATCTCTTTCTTTATTCATATTTTTAATTTTATTTTGAAACTCGCTTTTCATAGTTTTTGTATTCCCAATATAATTCTTCTAATGCATCTAATTTTATTTATTACTTCATTAAATATTAAATACTTAAATGTGATAATCCAGAGCGCATTTATCTTGCCATATAGACATTTTAAAATAAAAAATTATTATTATATATATTTAAAATTAAATTAAATCAATTGTTAGCAGCACGATTAAATTTGATATAATTAATATTTTCTTCTTCTTCCTAATCTTACACTTATTCTTCTAACGGTTTAAGGTCATAGATTTAATGATGAATTTATTCACTTCTTTCAAAATCTCTTGTTAATGCAAGATTGAGTCTACATATTTATTATTCATTATTTGAAACTCTTTACTCTAATGCTTATAAAGTTCTAAAAATAAATAAAAATAGAAAACCTTGTAATTAATTCCAATTAACCACTAATATTATCTAATTATGTAATAACTTCAACTGGAACATCTTCTTTCTATAATTACAAACTTTAATTAAATTCACTCTTCTTATGTAGACTATTATCTGCATTTGAATATAAAACAGTTTCCTTCTATTTAGGTATTTAACTATTAGTTTATTAAACATTTTCTTTCTATTAAGATGATTATTATTATGCTTATGGTTGTGTTGGTTGAATTGGTTTAGATTTTACTGGTTTAGGTTTTTCATCTAAGGATTCCTAACCACTACATACCCAATTAGTATTCCAAACCAATATCATACTATCAGATCCTCCAGTAGCAAAATAATCTCCATGATTAGAAAATGCACATGTAGTAGCTTGACCATTATGACCATAAAGAGTATAAGCTAATTTTCCCATTCTAAGATCCCATACTTTAACTTTACTATCAGCTCCAGACGTCATAGCAAACTATCCAGATGGATGAAATTTCAAATCCAAGACTGAATCTGCATGAGCATCATAATGTTAGATAACTCTTTTAGATCTTACATCAAATAATTTTAATTTTTTATCATGAGAACATGATCCTAATATTGTTGAATCTGGTGAAAATTGAACTTTATATACTACTCCAATATGTTCATTATATCTTTATGTTTCTTTTTTCGAATCACAATCCCCAAATAATAACTGCTCTGTCATCACCACCTGAAGCTATCAATCTGACATCTTATGAAAACACAGCACTTCTAACCCAATTTGTATGCTGGAATCCATATTAAATTTACGATCATTTACACTCCAGACTTTAACAGATTTATCATCACTTGAACTTACTAATAATTAACCATCACAAGAAAATTAAACACTTCTAACTGGAGCTGAATGTGCCTTTATTGAAATTGAACTTCCTTCTACTGTATTATTCCAAAGTCTTATTGTCTCATCTTTTGCACAAGATGCAATTAATAATCCATTTGGAGAGAATTATACATCACTTACTTATCCTTTATGACCCATAAATCTATAAATCTTTCTTGGTTATTTTAATTACCACACAGATACTACACCATCATTAGCACTTGAAGCTATTGATTTTCTATTATATAATTGTTAATATACAATCCAGGATGAAATGATAAGGCTGTTATAGTATCTTTATGTCCTTTAAGTGTTGTGAATAATGTTGGGTCGTCTTACATTTCGTTTAATTTAAAATTCAAATTA